>JBBPQV010000623.1:0-17541 GCA_038092675.1 Boletus rufocinnamomeus
CGGCTTTCCAGTCAGTTCTGTGTTTTCACACCGAACCTGACACGTCTGCTTTCATGTCTTTACACAGAGCTAGACAGAACATAGGACACATCTTGTGCATTTTACGCCAGACCACCTGCGTAAGTATTCCAAATACTTATGCTCAAGGTGTTAAAATGTCACCCATATCCTAAGGGGAAACTCTGTCGGATTGAAACATTCAGGAATGTGTGACTCATTTGCCACCTTTTTCTTTGATTCATTCATTGATTTAGGACAGTACTGATGTCCCCTCATCTGCAGAAAAACATGTCTTCTACCCTCAAAGACCTTCCCTGTCTCAATGGCACCAACTATAAGCATTGGGCTACAGACATGGAGTCCTACCTCCAATCCCAGGGTCTCTGGACCATCCTCTGTCGCACCCAGCCCAACCATAACATTGACGCAAACAGGAACATCATGATGGACCACACCATGGAGATCCATGCATGGAAGGACAACAATGACAAGGCCCTTGGGGCTATTCGTCTCAAGATGAGCCACATATCGCAGCCAAGTTCATCTCCCAGCACTATGCCGGCCTCCTCTGGAACGAGATTGAGGCTGCTTACTCCAAACCCACCATCACCAATGCCTTTCATGAGTTCAAGACCATGATGGATACTGTCATCCCCGATGGCAATCACCCAGCCCCCTCCTTTGCCAAATTGAGTGCGCAATTTGTGCATCTCAAAGGCCTGGGATACCCCATCTCAGACAAAGTCCAGAGCATGATTGCTCTATTGAAGATGCTGAGGTATGCTGACATCATTTCTCAAATCATGAACCAGAAGTCCATCACTGCCATCCCCACTGGCTCCGCCACTACATCTGAGGTTCCATCCCTTACCAGGCTCGAGGAGATTGTTACTGCCACCTGGCAACAGCAGGCCAACCACCGCAAGCCTGCTGCACTGCAGGCAAACAAGATTTCCACCGTCAAGCGGAAAGGGGGAGACCCCAGTTTCCAGCAGCAGCAACAAGGCCAGTCTGGCTTGTTCTTGTCCAAAGATGACAACAAGGAGAAGAAGCGCTGTTGTCAAGGACAATGATCCAAAGCTGGTCAGGAGAAGCAAGAGCAGCACAAGCAAGTGTGCCACGCTACTACCTCCGATGCTGCTCCCACCACCTCCTTTGCCTTTGCAGCCCCCATCTTGATCCCTAGTGGACCTTTACATTTACATCTCCTGTCCCAGATCCACATGCTTCAGCACATATGCAGGGTTCTACCCATTATGGGGAATCCACCTTCCCTCATACAAAGAATGCCATCTCATTGGCACACCGACTGGGCATTACGCCCACCAGCAAAACACTTCACACCCTCGACCCTGTGGCTAACTGCCACATTGATTGGTCTGGAGGTATCCCCTCCAATCCTCCCCCCCTCTCAGAGCGGCTTGAGGAAGTTTCCATTGATGTGCATGATGCGCTCATGGAGATCAAGGAAGGTACAGTGTTGCTAGGTGAGGACTACCAGGATGACTACCTGGATCAGTTTTTTGTTTTTGATGAGAACATTGCTGAGGAGCCTCCACTTTCCCCTCCTCAATCATATTCTTTCTCTTCCATCATTGATGATGTGGATGTGCATCCCGCTCTCAACCTTGGACTTTCTCCAGGTGGCCCTTCTTCTCTCACCCTCACCAACCACCTTGGTGCCCATGCCACCTCCCCGTCTGCCTTCTCACAATTTTTTGTGACACAAGAAGAAGATGATGATCCCATTGTCAGCTTGTCCTCTGGTGCATTCATGGGCCCCCCAGATGAATCCTGGGATGAGGACGATCTCAACGAGATCTGGGGTGAGGAATCTTGGTCAGTATTTCAGTCCCTCTCACACCACTCAGATGCTGATGCACGACCTTCTTTGCCACAGAAAAACATATTATATATATTGTTGTCTATAGTAGGTAGTGATTGGACAATACTACCTACTTTGCCCTCCACATTCTGTGATGACTGTAAGAAAGTCTCTGGTAAAGGCAAAGAACATGAACACCACCATAATCACCATTGCCCACCTCCAGACATGTGGCTACTCAACTCAGGCACCTCATGTCATTTCACTTATCAAATGAGTGATTTCATTGAATATCATGAGTTCAAGGAACCACACTTCTCGTTTACTGTGAATGGCAAAGCTCCTATCTTAGGAGAAGGCACAGTCATTATTGACTTCAAAGGTTTACATGTGCAATTATTGCCTGTAATCTATATGCCCTCCACAGACATCAAACTCATTTGTATGGGCGTTCTACTTCGTGATCGATGCCTCACAGTTCAGGTATCTCCTGGACTATTCAAATTCTATGATAAGTGCTCTAAACACACTACACTCTCCTTCCATTCACATGGAGCAGATACCATGTTCTGGATACGTGCCCCCACTGTCAAACCACATACAAAGACTATTTCTATGGCCTCTGTGGATTATGAACTCCTTCATCGCCGCTTAGGACATCCTTCTAAAGATGTTATAAAAGACACACGAAAACATCTAAAGGACTTCCCTGACATGGAGATACCTAAAAAAGAGAAGATTTGTACTGGTTGCCAATTAGGCAAACAACCCAACAGGTCATTTCCTCATACTGAGCGCAGGGCTACCACACTGTTCGAGCTGATTCATTCAGATCTCAAATCCTTTGAGGTGGAATCATACCACAAGTACAAATATGCCATCGTCTATTATGATGACTACACCTCTATGGCATGGGTTCACTGTTTATGGTCAAAAGACCAAGCACTTCATGTAACCAAACAGTTCTTCTCCTACATCTGCACCCAGTTCAACGCCAATATCAAAGGCTTTAAATCTGACTCTGGTGGAGAGTTTACCTCTGAGGCATTTGAAGAATACCTTCGTGATAATGGTATCCATATTCACTGATCCACACCTTATGCACACCAACAAAATGGTCGTGCTAAGCGATTAATTCGCACTTTAATGAACAAGGCTCAGGCTGTTACAAACCCTTTTTCTCACCCCTTTCTTTTCAAGTCACGTGACTCTCTTCACAGTTTCACAATCATGTGATCTTATCTTTTTTCACATCACGTGACCGTGTGAACTAGGTCTAGACCTATAACATGTGTCAACCTCATGTATTTAATCTCCGTCAGTCTAGAACGTCTAGCACTGCCTCCTATTAATCTCCATCTACATTACTCATTCTAGTTTACTAATACTCACATGATTCGTCATTACATAGCCTCATGTGCATGGACCAGCATCATAATAAGTACAAACATGTAAAACATATATATACCTTGAATCCAATGCCCCAAGAACTCTAGTCAAGTTCTTGTTGGGATTCCCTCTCAACTATCTCTTCTCTCTACAGTCAGTTTGTGTGATTGAGTGGCCCAAGTCTTTATTAGATTTGAGGTTGCCAACACAGGCGATGCATCTTCACGCTTGTCTACCCGATTCCTACTGGGAGTTTGCACTTTGTCATGCAACTCATATCTATAATAGAACTCCCATGAACCATCTTCAATGGAGGACCCCCCATGAATTACTTCAGGGGGAGAAACCATCTGTCTCTCACTTATGAGTTTTTGGATGTGGTGCCTATGTGCACACTCCCAATGAGACACACAAGGGTAAGCTGCAACCCAAATCACAGCTAATGGTATATCTAGGGGTCACTGCAGAGAATGATGCTAACTACATCTTCATGCGCCCTAACGGATCTATATACAAATCTGCCTATGCCATCTTTGATGAAAATCTATTCCCAAGGTGTTCCGGTGCTCGCCCTCACAAGCCAGTCAGTCACCCACCTAGGAAACCTCATCAACATACCGATGGTCATTCTGACCACTCCAATGACTCCGACTCTGATGATTCTGAACTGGAACCCACAGTTGTCTGGAAGCCTGATCCTGTTCTTGGACCACTCCCTGAACCTCAAAGACAGCCTTCACCTGAACGGACTCCTATACCACCTCCAGCTCCCCAGACTCCTCCAAGGGCTCTTTGCCCACCTCCTATCAGTCCTCCACACCTACTGAGCGAACTCGAAAAGTTCCCGTTCGTCCTGGTAACATTTATGGTGACAAATGTCATCCCCTGAAACAAGTGAAGGACATCAAGAAAGACTCGTCCTGAGAATGATTGATCGGAGAGCCCTCTACCTCTCGGACACCAGACACTCCTAGAGTCCCTGGTGGCTTGCCACAATCCCCTACTCCTAGTGAGCAGGATGTTGAATGCCTGACCAGTGAAGGGGGAGACACTTTAGTTTCCTTCTTGTGTCAATGAGCCATCCCTTTTGCAGAATCATCTAATGCTCCCAATTATCGGGAATGGTCCTTCAAGGACACTAATAAATTACCTGCAGAGGAACAAAAACTCTGGCAGAAGGCCTGCAAAACTGAGCTTCAGATGCTCAAAGAATGAAAGGTATGGGAAGTTGTCAATCGCCCCATTGGCTGCAAGATCATAAAGAATCAATGGGTTTTTGATGTGAAATCCAATGGCTGTAAAAAAGCCCGTCTAGTCGCTAAAGGCTTCTTCTAAGTGGAAGGTCTAGACTATGATCAAATATTCTCACCGGTTGTCAGATTTGAAACTGTGCGATGTATGCTAGCATTAGCAGCCCTAGGAAAGTAGCATATATCTGGACTTGATGTCCAATCTGCTTATCTCTACAGAGTCCTAGAAGAGGAACTCTACATGGAGTTTCCTGAAGGTTTCTTTCCACCTAAACACAAAGGCAATAAAGTACTAAGACTTCTACATGCAATCTACAGATTAAAGCAAGCCAGTATTACCTGGTGGCGCGCACTAGACAAATCCATGAAAGAACTTGGATTTGAACAGCTTCAAACAGATGCCAGTCTATTTGTATACAAGTGAGGAAATGAAATAGTACTCGCTATAATCTATGTTGACAATGCATTATTCTGCAGACCCAGCAAGAGCCTAGTTGAAAAACTTAAGTCCACTTTTATGAAAAAGTGGAAATGTCGAGATCTTGGGGAACCACATGAAGTCCTCCAAATGAACACACATTGAGAAGGTCACCGCATATATATTGACCAGCGGAATTATCTTGACAAGATTCTTGAGCGCTGCAGAATGATCAATGCAAAACCTGCTCAGACTCATCTATCTCAGGGATATTACCCAGAGAAGAATGACCTACTGGTTAACCCAGAACTCAGGACTTGCTTTCAAACAGTCATTGGGTCATTATTATATCTCATGATTGGGACTAGGCCTGATATTGCCTATGCTGTCACACAGTTGGCCTGCCAATCAGCCAATCCATCTAAAGACCACCTTGAAAAGGCCCTTTACATCTGCTGATATCTTCTTGGCACATCAGATTACTCTCTGATTTATGATGGATCATCTGGTAAAGGCTTAATCGCATGCACTGACTCAGACTGGGGTCAGGATAAAATTACCGGTCACTTACAGACAGGTTTTTACCTTAAACTTGCAAATGGGGTTTTCCTTTGGAATTCCCATCTACAAAAGACTACTGCACTGTCTTCTACAGAAGCAGAGTATATGGCTTTGAGCGATTGTTCTCGCCAAGTCATCTGGATAAAACAAATGCTTGAGGAAATCAGGCATAAGCTAAATCCTATCCCCATTTGTGGTGACAATCAAGGTTCTCTCTTTATTGCAGAAAACCCAGTCACTGAGAAACGATCCAAACACATCCTCATCAAGTACCACTATGTACGTGATGCAGTGATGACCTTCAAGCAGGTTGAACTGTTTTATATCCCTGGAGATGATAATCCAGCAGATATGTTCACTAAGAACCTTGGACATGTCAAGTTCAAGAAATTTCATCCACAGCTTGGTTTGGAGTTTCATAACCTCGCCTTTCCTTCTGGATCGTGCAATTGATTTTTCATTTGGGTCTTACAATACTATGGTATATTAGACCAGGGGGAGTGTTGAATGATAGGAGTAGTATTCACCATACTCGTATAATTATTCACACATTCACTGTACTTAAGTACAAACTCAGCTGAGCTGAGTTCTAATCACTTCTTGATCCCCAACCACTACGTTCATCATTACCTCACTTAGTCAGCAGGTAAGTATGCTTTGCATAACTCTAGCCAATATATGTGCTAGTTCAACAGCAACTCCCCATCCTGGAGAAGCCATGGAACTCCATCTCCATGGACTTCATTGAACAGCTCCCTGCATCCTCCAGATACACCACCATCCTCATCGTCATGGACCACTTATCCAAGCAATGTATATTCATCCCGATGCACAATACCATCACATCTCTGGAGCTCGCAAAGCTCTTCCTACTCCATGTCTTTTCTAAGCATGGAGTTCCCTCCCACATCACCTCCAATCGAGGTATGGAGTTCATGTCGCACTTCTTCCGCTCACTCTGGAAAGCCCTCGACATCCATCTCCACTTCACCTCTGGTTACAACCCCGAAGGAGACGGTCAGACAGAATGCATGAACCAGACTCTCAAACAGTACCTCCGAGTCTATTGTAATTACCAGCAAGACAACTGGTCCGAACTCCTGCCTTTAGTGGAGTCCACATACGTCAATGCTCCAAGTGCCACTACTGGAGTTTCACCATTCTTCGCCAATAAAGGCTATCACCCCAACATCACTGTCCATCCTGAGCATGACCTCACCTCTGCAAAGGCACGAGAATACTCCATCGACCTCGACTCCCTCCACCAATTCCTCTGTGAGGAAATGGCTGAAGCCCAGAAGTGATACCAAGGACCCATGGATGCTAGGTGAACTCTGGCACCAGACTTCAAAGTCAGTGACCAGGTTTTCGTCAAAGCAAAGTATTTCCGCTCTACCAGGCCCTCTAAGAAACTCTCTGAGAAGAATTTAGGGCCATACACCATCATCGCTCAGGCTGGCAGCCTTTCCTTCACCCTCTGGCTCCCAGATTCCATGAAGTCCATTCATCCAGTCTTTCACATTTCACAGTTGGAACCTTCCATTCCAAACACCATCCTGAACCATACCCAACCTCCACCACCTCTGGTTGAAGTAGACAGTGAACCAGAGTTCGAGATCACAGAGATTCTTGACTCCAGGATCAACCGTCGACGCCGGAGTTGCAAACTCCTTTACCTAGTATGCTGGTCGGGATATGAAGGCACTGACAAGGAGAACTCCTGGCTACTTGCCATGGAACTTGGACACACTTCTGAACTTGTTGAAAATTATCATCTCCGATATCCAGACAAGCCTGGACCTCACTCCACATAACCATGAACGAAATCACAAATTCAACAAAACTAAAGGGAGGGGTGTGCACATACTCTACACCTCTGACTCACTTTCTTCCTCCATGTTGTCCTCCTCCTCTTCCTCCTTATCCTCTGCCGCTGCTTCTGCCTCGCATTGTGCCACCACACTGCACTCTGCCTCCACATCAGCCACCACCTCCACCACCTTCAACACCTCCAGCCCCTCTGACTCCAACTCCTCTGCATCCATCTCTGCCCCATACACCTCCTCCACCTTGAGCTCCACAAGCCTCCCCAGCAGGTGGTTCTGGTGATCCAGCCGCCTGCAGAGGCCCCGGATCAAGCCACAGAGCTCCATAGTGAGCTCTGACAGCACAACTGAGACCTCTGCACTTGTTGACGCCCCTGCTCCCTTCGACCCACCCTGCTCTGGCTCCATCTGAGCCCTCTTCCTCTTCCCCCGCAGTGACTCTGCCTCCACCCTCTTTCTCCTCTGCTCCAGCTTCTCCGTGCCTGGCCTCATGCACTTCCCCTTTGCCTCGGTGCATGCCATGCATGAAGTCGACTTGCTGGGTCCAAGCTCGCACTCAAACCCACACTCCATGCACCGCTTGCACTCCAGCAGCTCCGCCGCCCTTCCCTTGCCCTTGACAGAGCTCTGCTCCGCCCGGACTTGCTCAGCCTACAATTGTTAGCAAGTGCTGAATGTGAGTAGGCAATCACTTACCCGCTTCCTGGCCTCCTCCTTGGCCTTCCTGTGCTCCACAGCCTGCTGCGCTGAATCCTGTTCCACCCTCCACTTCCTTGCCACCTTGCGCGCTGCCTCCTCCTCCTCCTCCTTGCACCTTGCAGCTGCCTCTGCCTCTGCCTTCTTCCATGCCTCCTCTGCCTTCTTCCACTCCTCCTCTGCTTTTCGCTCCTTTACACATCGCTGCCGTTCCATGTACTTCGCGGCACAGATGTCATCATTGTCGTTGGTGCACTCCGCCAGACACATGTTGGACCAATTCTTGAGGTCTTTGTTGGTGAACATGATGGTTTATGATGAAGAAGGATGGACACACAGCATCGGATTTTATACATCTCTGAGCAGCATCCACAATTTCAGACTCTGAATTTCCACTCCACATTGTTCCTCGCCTAGGCCTTCAGAGGTTCAGGCCTAAGAGGGAGATACTGTCATATCCCAGAAATTCAGTAAGTCCAACCCTGGTCCTCCAGACCAACTCTGTTTCTGTACATATGAACTCTGGCACGTTCTCGCTATAGACACGACCCCTGACCTTTGGACTCTGTCCATATGACTTACAATATTAGTTACATTCCATTCTCTGATCTCCATAAATACTAGTCCCACTGCATGTTCTCCTCCAAACCTGTGTTCTGCTTAGGAACACAGCTCCGGCTTTATCTTACCTCTGACTCTTTACTTACAAACCAACTCCACCTCCATTACTAATCCTATGCACCTCTGACATATATAAACTCTCCATACTACTCCTGTACTTCTTCAGTTCAAATATCAACATAGTTTAACTCCTCCTCTCTGCTTGAGTCTCGAAGACTCTTCTCTGTACCCTCCACTCGACTTGATGTCTAGTACATCTTAAGTCTATCTCCGACCCTCAGTAAATTCTAGGACAACAGGACTCCTAGCAAGGGTGCACCACACACAGTGAAGCCAAGTCCTGTCTGCTAAGACAACTCCGGTGTTCCAGAGTTCGTTCTCCCCTTGGAGTTTACCTGTACTTAACAACATGTGTTCACACTTGACAGGCCATGTTTCCCTTTCTCCCACTCCCACAGTGTCTCAAGCTGACAGACGTACATGGATGGCAGTGGCTGGCAAAGGTTATCAAATGGAACCTGTTGGCAGACCCCCATCTCCCCAGCACTTATCCTGAATGCTACCTTTTCAAGCGCAAGTTGTTTTGGATGGCGTTTGTTGCCACATTTCCCATGTTCCCATATGGTGACTGGCCACTTTGGAATACACAGATCCCAATGGAAGGGAACTTTGTCTCACATTGGATATTGCAGGATCCTGATGACTTGGACGGTCAGGATTATCTGTCTAATAAGCATGCTGCCATCTGGGAATCGCTCTGGAAGCAGTTCTCAACCTCTGTTGAGGAGACATTGTCAATCCCTGCTACTCATTGAATTTATCCTTCTCTGCTCTTCTCCACTTGTACCTAGGCTTGCTGCTGGCTGTCATGACATGTCCAAATATTGTTGGTGTAACTTGAATATTAGTACTGGAAGACAACTGAGATTGGATTATGGATTTTATCACCCTCAGCATGCACAACTGGTTCAACAACCCTTCATCATTCCTATTACCATGATAGTGCCAGGTAATGTCCACTCGCATGTTTGCAACAGAGGCAATATGCAGCACCCACACTCATCCAAATCTGCACACTGCCATCACCCTCGACCGCTCCCCACCCCTCACATGCACACCCTTTGAAAAGGCCTTTTGTGCCTACTAGGCCTGCATACACTGTGCCTTGCACAACTCCTTCCTGACCGAGTTTTACTTCAAGCAAGGATCACCCCTTGAGATGTGCTTCAACATTGAGGAGAGAAAGCACGAGCACAGGCCATTTGATGCACCACTTGGCTTGAATCCCTCCAAGGAACCAAATGAGGCCACCAAGCTCATGCAAATTGCCATGAAGGACGAGATCAACGAGTTGTCACGCATTCACAAGGCAGTTGAGACCAATGACTCTCTCAAGAACCTCAACAGGACAGGTCAGCAGAATCTCTATCTCTTGCTCAAGATGCGAGAGAATGGCAAAGACTTGAAGACAGGCATGATATGATGAGACCATTAGCGAAGTGTAGACGAGCCCGTGCTTGAGATCAAGAATACCACCAAGCTCATCGCATGCCTGGAGGATCATGTCAATATTGTCCTTGGTGTGTGCCACACCGATGCAGAACTGCACTCAAGAAGTAATGAATGTTGTCAAACACAACAACTATCTCATCCATGTGGAGCCATTTGACCACAAGTCTGATCACCTCAATGCTGTTCCCACATACTCATGTTGTGTTAATAGCTCCATAGCATACAACATCCCCTTGCCATTATTCCATGTCGCCTACTAACTATTTCAGAACCTACCTGCAACGAGTCACCTGCTTACATCCCTGGTATGCAATGACAAGAACAATCAATTTCTGCTGGATACAGTCAAGATTCCTAATAGGCTATACATCAAAGACTTGACACAGTGTGTGGACGACATATGGACACCTGGATAGTGAGCTGGAGCCTGATTGGTATCTATCACCCTTTCAAACAAATCACCCAAGATGGAGTTTCATCCCTGTTGTCGAAACTTGTATACTGAATGCACTCTAGGATGTTGTCTTCTTTTACGAATCCCATATTCTCGTAGGACAAGCCCATCCTGATCCAGATTGATACCAAGACTTTGCATGGTTGACTAAGGGTGAAATCAGCAAGCAGACAGATGGGAACTATTGGCTGGGTATAAAATATATACTATCAGATTTCTAATGTATCTTCTATCATATTCTACTCCTGTCTGTCAGTGGTCACTATATAACCATGATTTCTGCACCAGTTGTGCAGAGGGAGACTTGGACATCTCCGTGGGAAGTGAGAGTACTAAAAATTCAGAGGTACGAGTGAAAATTAGATAGTCAAACAAGAGATGCTGAACATACCATCCCTGACAGTACCAACAGCCCAAATGGTGAAAGAATATTTGTGGGTATGGTGATTGAAATGAGCATGGGTTACCACCCACACATGAAAATTGGCAGCTGAACATGGATTAGATGGTCAAATGAGAGACATTGAACATGCCATCTGACCACACCAACAGCCTGAATGGAGAAAGGATGTTCAAACAGTGTCTTAGAAATGTCCTAGCCATGTTAGTTAGATGTCACTACATGACAGTACTACAGTGTCTTATCATGACCATATATACAATGTTGGAGTACAAGATATTCTGATTAAGGAATGGCACAGGTAACCCATGAGTATTGCAGGTTGTACCTGTACCCATACCCACGATATTTCCATACCCATACCCATGGATACGGGTATGTGCATGGGTATGCAGTCTGTATCCATGGGTATACCCTTCATGGGTATCATACCCATACCCCAGGTGGGTACACCCACCGGTTGGGTAGTTTCAACGAGGGCGGCGAGAGGCGCAACCATGCAACATGTGAATTACTATTCATATGTTGCACGGTTGCACCTCTCGCACACTGAGCAATGAGGGCCTATATTGGCAGTAGTTCTATGATATCAGGTTTACTAGTAACTAGTCAAAAGCATGGTCAGTGTTGTCCCATCCGTCCTCAGAAACTTCTTCTCTGTCTCCTGCAAGATCTGGGAGGGAGCTAACCTTCATTACATCTTTGGTCTTGACAAGACCCAACTGACTCCAGTTTCCAAGACAAAGTAGTGCACGAGTGGATTGAGTTGAGAGACAAGAGCGCACATGCAAGAGCAGAAGGCAACCGTGGCTAAACAGTCGCTCCACATCAATCAAGGTAGCTGCCAACCCATCTGAGTCAGTGAAAAAATCAATGGATGATGATGGAACATACCAGGGATGGTGAGATAGTCGAGCGCCATGTGAGACAGATGTGGATACATGCTTCAACATTCATACCACCATGCAATTGCATCTGTGATGTGTTCAACATCAGTGTTAAGGTAACAGTCCAGCTTGGACCCCAGGTCAGTAGCTTTGGGTGGTGCGAGCACAGGCAAGTTGTCAAACATATTAGTTACCTAGTCGCCGATGAGCAGTGTCTTGCTGGACATCAGAGAAAGGAACATAGTTACCTTGGTTTTATCACTGGCGTCACATCGTGTCTTGCTGGTATCTTCTTCCATGCCAGCATTGTTATCGTTGGATGCATATGACCATGCATACTCATCACGCACAAGCATTTCCACAGTTTTGATCCAGTCGTCCTCCCAGTGTGCTGTTTTGAAGTAAGATAACTTGTGTCGTGGATGTAGTACTTTACAACAGTTGTTAGTATGATGACAGGCATCTGATGGACTTACCCATTGCAATCCGATAGACCTTGGAGCTATCAGTTAGCGAGTAGTAGCAGTTGAGTGTTTTCTTGGCTAGTGAAATGGATGCGTGAATGGCTGGCTTGTATTTCTTGTTGCATGAATAGTGACCCAGTTGCTTCTCAATGTAATCCATAGCAGGAACCACTGTCGCAAGATTGGGAGTTGAACAAGAGAAGAAAAGCGTGGCCTCCTTGAGGATCTACACATGTCAGCAACAAAGTCATGTTATCCAATATGGCCGCAGTGTGACCGCTGTGAGAAATACCTTCAGCATGCTGCAAAGCTGCTCAACGACCTCCCACTCATGGTTAGCCAGCTCAAACTTCCTCAAACCCAGCTCCCTACTTTGAGTAATGGTGTCAATGGCCTTTCAGTGGTTGGAGGCATATTTCAACATGTTGAATGTTGAATTCCAATGGGTTGACACATCACGAGGCATTAGTGTGACGGTCATCTGCAAATCCTGAAGAATGCCCTTCCAGGCAGGGAGTACAATTGTCGTAGAATGTATAATCTTGTATGCAAGCTTTCGAAGCTGGCAAAATGGTCACATATCAATGCAAAGGTAAATTTCCATTTGCTCACCTTTGCAAGCGCCAGTTTAACAGGACAGATCATCCTATCTAGCTCCTCCTGCTTGTCTTCAGTCAGCTCCTCGTGCTCATCTATCCATCCATCATTTCCATCAGAAGGCTCAATCTCGTCATCATCATCTCTGCTACCATGATCAGCTCCCATCTCGGCTCTGTCTTTCTCCATTTTGTCAAACAGCTCATCAATCCCTTCTGTGTTTTGGAGCACCCCATCAGCATCCTTTTTACTGATGTCAAACTGGCAAATCAGCATCTTCGCAATCAGATTAACTACATGGAGGAAACAGCAAGTGTGGCTCATGGCACCTCCAAACGCTGCCACAAACACCTTGAGCTCTTGTACCATCACGTCATTGTTCGCAGCATTGTTACATGTCATGCTGAGGATCTGTCCTCCATCAGATCACAAAGTAAGTGGATCTACCTTGTTACCTACCTTTTCCTTTAACCCAAAATCTTCCAGCATCTTGGCAAATACCTCTGCCAGCTCGAGGCCAGTGTGCAACTGCCAGTGACACCTCATCAGTCACCGTTTTCACTGTAAGGTAAGTGTTTCCTACCGTTGCAACCTCAATGATATCTAATGGCATACTCAGTGGTACTCCTTTATTTTCCAAGTGTACCGAGAATGTGACGAATGCCCAATGGTTGGGTGATGTCCATGCATTGGTCGTAAAGTTCAGTTTGCCATTATATGCCTGGTATGCTCAATTAACTCATGTCTCAAGACTGGTAATGTACCCTCTGACCTGTAACATTTTAGCCACTCTCTGATGAGTTCATGCAAATACAAGCCTGACGTCATGTGAAACAGTCAACGGCAAGGGTAAGTAAAGCTTGGGTCATCCCGTTTTCATTAAGCTTTGGAATCCCCTGTTTGACACAATCTTGAATGGTCATAGACTTTCGGTGACCCAACACACAATCTTGGCTCTACCAGAGAGCGCATCAACGGTCACCCAATGGGCTCAATTATTAAATGGCACACCTCATTTCAGTATGTGTATGCTGCCGGTGAGAGTATGTTACTTTCCCTTGACCTTTTCACTGGAATGATGCAGTAATTGACCCATCCCACAGACCGCCACCTGAAATAACTCTTCATGCTTCATTTGTATCCTTGGTGTCATTAGTGGCCACCAACATGTCTGTTCCCCAACATTTTCTAACATGTTTGTGCATGTTGCTAGTCAACTTAGCATCACCAGTATCAAGATACCTTCAAACCATGCTGTTGCAGCCTTTTTGAGTACATTTGAAGTCATGAGCACGCTGCCCATTGATCTCAATCCTCCGTGGTATTGGGTCAAAAAAGGCATATATAGGTGATAACCAGTCTTTTGTCAGGTGTTCTAAGATCAAATCAGCTAACATCTTTTGCCACAATGTTGAACCTTACTCAGCTTGTCTTCAGCAGTCTTGGCACTAGCTTCACCAGTTACTTGGATCTCTATATCTGACTCTGGGTGGTCGGACTGTTCCATCTCAGCTGTCTCCCCTGCACAACTACTCGGTGTTGGTGTCAACACTGGTGGACTATTTTCACCATCACCAGCACTTTGGGCCACTCGTGCCTTCTTGGTTGCAATTTCTTTGGGGTTGACTTCCAAGTCCTCAGTGATGTTTGTATTGGCTTCTTTCTGCTTTCTGCTGGTCTTCTCCTGGAGTGCTGCCTTGGCTTGCTCAGTGATCTTTGGGACTCTCTTGGATGGTGGAAGATTGGGTTGCATGAGTGCTGTTGTTGGAGTCGTCGGATGTATGTTTTAAGGTTTGGATGCTATTCATATGTCAAGTTCTAAGCTATGCTAGGATATATTAAACACTGCCTGGTAAATTTTGGATACTGACATGTTGAGGATAGACTCGGAGTCTGAGACATGTACCCACACGGGTAACCTGTACCCATGGCGTATGGGTATGGGTATGGGTATAGGTCAGTCACAGGTTATGAGGGTCATACCTGTACCCATACCCATGTGGGTAGGGGTACATTACCCACACAGGTAACCCATACCCGTGCCATTTCCTAATTCTGATTTGTTGTCTGAACATTGCTTGGACCCTCTCCAGGCAAATAGCCACATCAGGAAAACAACAGATTCCTTATTTAGCTTTTGTTACACTTGTCACACTTGTCGTGCCTGAGATAATACAAGCAAGTGTAGTAAGAAATTAAAGCGTGTATAAGTCATTGTTTGTGCACGTTGGGGAGATTCCGTCCAAGTAGATTAAGTGTAAATATTCAATTAAGCTTAAATCGCTGTTCAAGCAAGTGGTTATGATGCTAGTCAGCATGTTTTTTATTCGTTGCGTGCATGTTTTTGTCTTGCGTGTTCTTTTTTCTCATCCGGGAAAGAAAAATGTACCATATCAATGTATTGTCATAAGTACTAGTACTAGTAGGATAGACAAATATGTGAAAAACGATGCGTGACGGTCATACTTTCAAAGTACCAGTCAGGACGTGAATCATTGGTGATCGCATGGAGGTCGTGGCATTGCACATTGGGATCCGTCATGTTCACCCAGGTAAGCTGGACTCATGGGCCAACCGAACCAGAGATGCTGTTACAAAGGGCGCTGATCTGGCAAGACGATGAGAAGCAAACAGAGTAAACTAAGTAGACGACGCACCTGAATAGGGAACAGGATGGAAGCATCCATCCCATAATATTGCAAAAACATCTTCATAGGAATAACGCTCACGACTCTCTGGTGCGTTGCTGTTATGACATACTATATTTTCAAACATTTTTAACTTAGCGCATTCGCGCACTACTTTACATCTTTCAGACTTCGAAGTCACGTGATGTGCACGTGACCATGGGAAACTACATGCGACCTATGGTCTAGACAAACACGTTGCACACACACCTTATTAATTTCCACTTCTTTCTTCTCATCATCAATCTTCTTCTCTCACAAACACTTCCTTCATCTATTTAAATTTAGTAACTGTTCCCATGGACCCTATGGTCCGTGCACTATCCTGTAACATATATAAAGTAGCTGTACTCGACTGGACTCCCCAGTCTAATCCATTTGTTCGCTGCGACCTACGTCCTTGCAGCTGAATTAAGGAAGACATATACTTCTCATCTTACCCTCTGCTTTCTCTTTATCGTTGGGTTTAAGTGTAGCCCCGTCGAGTCTCTGCCAGTGATTATTCAAGCTCGTCTCATAACAGTCACTGTGACTTCCGTGAGATCAAATACCTCACTGCGGATCACAGAATAGACCATCGGACAGATGGCAAGTCCAAGAATTACAATAACAAAAACCGCACAAGCACAGATGAACCAGATGATAAAGTTGAGTGCGGGCTTCTCCCTCCATGCTTGATGTACATCCTCATGCTTCATTCAGTCAGACCACTTGAGGAATATGGATGGTATCCACTGGGTGAGGAGCCAGCACAGCAAGACCCAGCGTTGCTGCGCCAACGTCTCCCTGACTACCTTGGTTGTCTCGTTCCCCGCGATTTCACCTGCTAGAGTCTCTTTAGCCACCAATCCTTCCTTATCGGCATTTCGGAACATGTTCCTAGAAGGCATGTAGGACTCAGAACTGTAGTTGGAGTTGGTCTCTTCTCGATTGGATGACAGTTGACTCCGAGTGTCAAAATTGTCAGAATGAAGTAATTTGTGGTCCTCGTATTCATCGTTGTAGAGAGCTCTGTGTTGGAATGGACTGCAGAAGGGTTTTGGGGAGGGGGGAATACTGGCTTGGGTGGCAATAGATGCCGCTACACATACGATGGGAAAGGACTCGTACTTGACAAGGTGGTGAAGGGGTTGGTGGTGGGTGGCGGCGTGGACTTCTTGGTCAACAGCAGGATGTAAGAGGAGTACAGCCCAGGACCAACCAAGTCCTTGCAGATCATCTCTTCAAACTTGCTGAGAGCGATAGGATTGCTGTTTAGCTCCTGTTTGAGGTACTGACACATTTCTCTTTCCATCTGGTAACGAGCAGTGGAGAAGTGAGACAAAGTCGGGGTTGAGGGAATCAAGGCTGTGGTTGAGGAAGCCCTCAAAGGAATAAGTCATGGGGCCGTTGAAGTGGTTGGTAGTGAAAGTCAGGGAACCTGACCGATCGATCGCCCTGACCTTGAAGGATAAATGGTTACCCCCGGGCCAGCGTTCGCTGAATGCTTCCACCATTGTGTGGTCCGTCTTCTTGTGTGATCGGCGTACCTGGTCATCCACGATGTGGATGAGGCCCCCAGGCTTGTTTTGCAGAAGCCGAACACACTTGGTGTTGTCGAAGTATGGCTCTGAGGGGACAAAGTGAGAGATACCCTCTGCCTGGTGCTCGTCAACATGTGACTTGAAGATATGTTTTTGAATGAAATTCTGTAGGTGTTCATCGGTGAAGTTGATGCAAAACTGATCAGGGGAATTGGGTCGGCTTGTTTGAGTCATGTTTTGTGGGCTGGGAAGATCAAAAAGACCGAAGAATGTGTCATAGTCATCGTGACAGAGATGTTGGGCTCATGTGAGATGATGTCAAGGCATGATTTGATGATGTTGTGGATAGGAAAGAGGGTCATGCGGCAGGAGGAACATGGCAAGAGTAAACGGCGAGTATTTCCTTTTCCAGATGACCAAAAAAAAACACA
>JBBPQV010000624.1:0-17530 GCA_038092675.1 Boletus rufocinnamomeus
ACAAAGATGTGTTTCACACGGACGAGCGTTTATATACCTTGATTATGGTGGACCCAGGTGACCGAATACAAGGATTTAATATTGGCCATTGGCTCACCAACATGTAGATGTCCCTGACGAGGCAAATAACACGTACTACTCATTCCTTCACTGGTTGCAGTACGTATCCCATGTCTTCACGTTTATCCGACAGTTGACCAGTCCCTCTTCAGACCCAACATCCCTTTGTCAGCGACATCCCCGTCACTGATCTCTAATATAAACTCCCATACTCAATACATACCACCACACCCTCAAAAGGGTACACCGTATCATCGCTACACGGTTCTTCTACTCCCTCAGAAATCACATATCGACGTCCCGGTTGTGGAGACGCATCAACGCGGCGGATTCTCAGTAAGGGAGTTTGTGGCTAAATATAATCTGGATGGTCCCACCGGTGGTGGCGCACATATGTGGAGAGGAGAATGGAATCCAGCCGTTTCGAGAATCTATCGGGATCTTCTCAGTAAGTCCAACTCCTCACACTGAAGACCCGGATAATCAACATCGTTCTCGTGCAGACACGGGGGAGCCTATCTATAGCAAACCACCGAAACCAGACAGGTATGCGAATGTCAGGGGCAAGAACCGATATTTCTCTTAGTGAAGTGGGTGTAAGCCTGCTTCCTTCACATTCCTCTGATACTCACTTCACATCCCATGACACCACCTGGCATCCTCCGCTCGTACAGTATATATAGAGGACCGCAGATACGATACAGAGCATCTGTTCTTTCCCCCTTCCAATACATTCGCTCAGAGTACACGCTCCGTATTGTCCGGTCACTGTTTCCGCCTCGTCAAGGCGGTTTCTAATGGGAATGTTTTGGATCTGGTATTAGACATCATGGTAATCTCCATCGATTTACCAGTCACTGGCCCGTCTCCGAATATGTGGATTGGTGATGTCGGAGGATTGTGTGCCAATTATAAGCAACGCAAGGATATCAACCACGTTCACTAAGAAATCGATGTAGTACATAGTTAGGTTCTGCTGATGTAAGCTGCTTATGTTTGACAAGTTTCAAAAGCTCTTGCTAGGTGACCAAGCTTCAATTCATTCCGAAATCATGTCCCACCTAAAGCAGGAGGCGTCTGGTCAGCCAGTTCAAGACATCATGGTACATGACGGCGAAGTTCTGGAATCAGAGATAGCCCGTCCAGGAGGCCTCATGAGGAGTGATACTGTAAGATAAATTTACCCTGCACCTCAGGCGCTCACGCAAGCTGTACAGCGACACACATTTCGTCAACCAGCTAAGCCTATCGAGCCTCCAACCCCCCGCGGGTCTCTTCTCGGTCTCGATCGTCTGGCTAAAGAGAAGAGAGACCAGGCAAATGTAGAAAATGGACCCAGGAAGAAGCCAAGGTTACATGATGATGCCGTCTTCAAAGGTGTGCGCGATTCGATCGTATCATGGTACAGCAACTAATTTGTGTTGTTAGTTCCGAGTCTACCTCCACCTCGGAGTGGTACATCCAGACAGAGAGGTCAAGAGACCCCTTCCAACCCAGGTGGCCTCTCTGAGATTGCTCGACAAAGACTGGAGGAGTACAGGAAGAACAGGGATAGACAAAAGGGTAAGCCATCTACCCATCTAAATGTGACCTTCGTTTATCGTATTCTTCAGAGGGCATTTCCGCAACACAGGATCGCAAGGACGACGGACCAAAAGGTCTCGGGGATTTCCAACGCCGACTGAACAGAGACGATAGAGGGTGGGGAGGCCGCTCTGGAAGGGGGTGGGATTCGACACCGCGCAGTCAACGAGGAAGCCGTGACCGTGACCATGATGCACCTAGCGTCCGTGTACCTAATGTTGGATGGGAGTCAACCCCGAGACGAAATCGGGACGGAGAGGGTTCAGGATGGGGAGGGGCCAAGGACAGAACATGGGATGCACCGACGCCTAGGGTTCCACGAGGCGGGAGTCCGGAGGATGACGGTCTTTTTGGTGTGGACATAAGAGAGTGGGAGGAAGAGCAAGTCAGGTTGGATCGAGACTGGTACAGTGGTGCTGAAGAAGGTGGTGTGGCTGGCGATGAGGGACACAATCCTCTTGCTCAGTACGAAGACCTTAGCGTTATCAAGGAGGCCGAGATAGCGACAAAAGCAAGAGTCAGTCTTCGGGTTTTCTTCTGAGGTCGGTCATACTCACTCCCAAATGTAGAGGAAAATCTCGGCCAGGCAGGCCCAATATGTAAGTACCCAACGCTATTACAACACGTGGTCTTGTTTACTGAGCGACCCCTAGAATGCTGACAACGACTTATGGGAAGCTAACCGAATGGTCACTTCTGGTGTTGCCACTCGCAAAGAATTTGATCTTGATTTCGAAGACGAGTCAGAATCAGCCGTTCATGTCATGGTTCATGATCTCAAGCCCCCGTTCTTGGATGGGAAGACAATCTTTACAAAACAGCTGGAACCTATCAACCCTATCAGGGATGCAACAAGTGATATGGCCGCGTTCTCCAAGAAAGGCAGTGCCCTTGTGAAGGAGAAACGAGAACAGGCTGAACGCGCAAAAGCTGCCGCCAAGCTCGCTTCTTTGGGAGGAACGTCATTGGGGAACATCATGGGGGTCAAGGACGAGGAGGCTGAAGCCGAGGGTACGTCTCCCGTTTGGTACTTTTGATGCTTGTCGAGTTGGACATTCACGTAGCCCTTTGTGTTCTGGGCATCAACAGCTGCAGCAGAGAAAGCGGCTGCTTCCGGGGAAAAGGAGGATTACAAAGGAGATTCGAAGTTTGCTAGCCATCTGAAAACGTCGGCTGGGGTCAGCTCGTTCGCAAAAAGTAGGACCCTGAAGGAACAGAGGGAATACCTTCCTGCATTTGCATGTCGAGAAGAACTGCTGAAAGTCATCCGAGAGAACCAAGGTAAATGTTCCGCTGGTTAGAGATCTGCAACTCTGATGACGAAATTTAATCCAGTTGTTATTGTCGTCGGCGAGACAGGTTCTGGTAAGACCACACAGCTAGCACAGTTCCTTTACGAAGATGGATATGCCTCCTTCGGCATTATCGGTTGTACGCAACCTCGTCGTGTTGCTGCAATGTCCGTCGCAAAACGTGTCTCTGAAGAAATAGAGGTGTGTCACACGATTTCCTTTTTTTCTTCCGCCTCAATGGTACCGCAGTGTAAACTTGGCGCGCTTGTTGGCTATGCGATTCGATTTGAAGACTGTACATCGTCAGAGACAAAGATTAAATGTGAGCATCATTTCGTCCATTCTGATCCCAGCTAACAGGCGTCTGTTCTCTAGATATGACGGATGGTGTACTGCAGCGAGAGTCCCTAAACGAGGGCGACTTGGATAGATATAGTGTCATCATTCTCGATGAAGCACATGAGCGCTCGCTCAGCACTGATGTTCTCATGGGTCTTTTGAGGAAGAGTAAGTTATTGTTTCATCTAATAAATTTAATCGTTAAGAAAGCCCATTAGTCCTCTCACGGCGCCGCGATTTGAAGCTCATCGTCACATCCGCAACCATGAACGCCGAGAAGGTGAGATTTGAGATCGTCCGCATTGCTGAAAGCTGTTCAATGATGAAACCAGTTCTCCACGTTCTACGGAAATGCCCCAACATATACCATTCCTGGTCGTACTTTCCCCGTCGAAATATTCCATTCGAAGTCTCCCTGTGAAGACTACGTCGACAGTGCCGTCAAGCAAGTCCTCCAGATTCATCTCTCGTTACCTCATGGTGATATTCTTGTCTTTATGACTGGCCAAGAAGATATAGAAGTCACTTGTCAAGTCGTACAAGGTTAGTGTCATTTCCCCTATAAACCTCACATCTTTTAATTTTCTGTGTCCGCAGAGAGGCTTGCACAACTGGATGAGCCACCGCCTTTGGCAGTGTTACCTATCTACTCCCAGATGCCGGCTGACTTGCAGGCCCGCATCTTTGAGCCTACTAGTGATGGTCGTCGAAAGGTTATTGTAGCCACGAACATTGCAGAAACATCGTTGACAGGTGAGGTCGTCGTTTCTGTGCTGTCTGCTGTACACTTAAAGAATTCAAAGTCGATGGTATTCTGTATGTCGTAGACTCAGGGTATTCCAAGCTGAAAGTATACAACCCGAAAGTCGGCATGGATGCTCTTCAGATTACCCCTGTGAGCCAGGCGAACGCAAATCAACGTACGGGTCGCGCTGGCCGAACAGGTAGTGGGTCAGTCAATCATGAATGGATCGGTTAAAATGTTATTCTGACAATCTTTCATAGCTTCTGCTACCGCTTGTATACAGAGATGGCCTACCGAAACGAAATGTTTCCTAACACCATACCTGAGATCCAGCGGACAAATTTGGCCAATACCGTATTGCTGTTGAAGTCTCTAGGTGTCAAGAACCTGTTAGAGTTCGATTTCATGGACCCTCCACCTCAGGTATATCAGTGATGATCCTTTTTCAAACGTAGTGTTGACAGACATTTAGGCAAATATCATCAACTCGATGTACCAGCTTTGGGTACTTGGAGCTCTCGACAATGTCGGGGATCTGACTCCAGTTGGACGCAAAATGTCTGACTTCCCCATGGAACCATCGATGGCGAAGATGTTGATCGCTTCCGTGGATTACAAATGCTCTGGAGAGATGCTCACAATCGTTTCTATGCTATCCGTACCCAGCGTCTTCTACCGGCCGAAGGAACGGATGGAGGAAGCTGATGCAGCTCGCGAGAAGTTTAATGTACCAGAAAGCGACCATCTGACCCTTCTGAACGTCTTTAACCAGTGGAAGAGCCATGGGTGCGTGTGACTTCTGGCATCGTCGTGTTCGTTCACTAAGGGCCTCACAGCTTCCGGGACGATTGGGCTACCCGACATTTCTTGCATCCTAAGCTTCTCAGGAAGGCTCGGGAAGTTCGCGCGCAACTTGAAGATATCATGAAGTTCCAAAAAATGGAGATTATATCCTCTGGAACAGACTTTGATATTTTGAGGTATGTCTGCTGTCTTTGAAGGACTTGAAACACGGCCGAACGAGATCACCAGGAAAGCAATCACTGCTGGATATTTCCACCAAGCTGCCCGTGTCAAAGGTATCGGGGAGTATGTGAACATCCGAACTGGCCTACCGACGCACCTACATCCCACAAGTGCGCTGTACGGGTTGGGATGTACGTATTCATTACATTTTTTTCTAACACCGAAACTTATTTTCGTCTAGACACGCCAACATATGTTGTATATCACGAGCTGATCCTCACTTCGAAGGAATATATGACGCAGGTCACAGCCATCGATGCATATTGGTTAGGTAAAGTGGACTTTCGTTCCGAGGAATGTGCGCATCACTGACCGTTGTGCAGCTGATCTGGGTTCTGTGTTCTACTCTGTTAGGGAGAAGAACTTTGACGATGGTAGTTCAAGACGTAAAGCTGACCGAGAATTCTCCAAGAGAGCCGAGTTGGAGAACCAGATCAAAAAGCAAAGAGAAGAGTGAGTCCCCTCACCCGGGCATTGGCAGTGGGAAGATAGCTAACCACTAATGGAAATGCCAGGGTTGCCAAGAAAGAGACAGAACAAGCTTTGGCAGTCAAGACTACAACCGGAAGTTCGCAGATAATCGTTCCTGGGACGCCGAGACATCCCGGTCTGCGGGTTGGGCAGACACCACGTCGACGAGTGGGTATATGAGTTGGCGCCGAGGGACTTTTTGTGTACTAAATATAATGAGGGATAAATATACTCATACTCATAGAGCAGGATACAAGGACTTCATACGACCGTAGTATTGACGACATGGAATTTCTCAGGAACGAGTATCATCGTTACCGCCTCTCGCAAACTCGGGCAAGGATAAGACACAGCTTGGGATAACTTTAGGTCTCAGCACCATGCCCATCGGGACCATCCCACTGAAGCCTTCCAGAGATTAAAATGGAGGCTTCGGGTCACACTGGGTTCGAGCGCCAGTCGAGCCAGGACAGGCTGTTGCATTCCTCGCCTCTCGACACCCTCGTTCGCCGTACATCATCTCGACGCCAGGCAGCGAAGCAGCAGACCCACGTTGCTAGCCAGGCCAATGCTAGCGTCATACCCCCACCTCTCCAGCTTCACTATGCACCTCTTCAACCTGCATCTGCGGTATCACCACCGAGACCGCCCGCCAGTCAGCGCGTCCCCGATTCTCCGTTGTTGCACTCGAACTTTCGAGGTTCGACAGCCACTGCGGCGACGAACGTAACTGCACTGCATACTAGCCAGAATTCCAAGTCCTTTCTTTCGTTTACGGATGATTGTGAACCGGCCGATAGTTGCTACGAGGAGGACAACAATTACGGTCAGCGACCTCAGCCGTCGAATAGCCACAATTACAACAACAACTATCCTACCCCTTCCGCCTCTGCACGCCTCGAATCGCCAACTGACTTGTGCCCACAGGCCACTGGCCTTACACAACCGGCAACTTTGAACTACACTGACCCTGAAGATCTCATGCACCCGCCACCCTCCCCTTTACCGACTGTCGTCGTTTCCTCCCCGCAGGATGACGGTCCAAGACAGAGCGGTCCCCTGCGTCAACCAATAGTGTCTCAGAATGGTTCACCACGACTGAACTTCTCAAGGCCGGGTCGACCACCTATACTTTCCTCCGAAGAAGACAAGCGACGGGTACTCGAGCGAAATGCCCAGAGGCCGAACTCCCCGAGAACGAGCCCTACCCCGGTGTCCTTCAGCCCTGTAACTCCCGTGACCGGTGTATTTCCCGACAAATACCACAAGCCTGGCCGTCTTGCATCAAGCGAGTTTTCCAGCTCATCGTCGGCCTCCTCGTCGCATCTTCGTCCCGACGGGGCCCACTCCTCTCCTTCACTCGCGTCCCCAAATCATATTGCACTCTCTGCCCATCCACCTTCGTTGAGAGCTGGATCAGCTATGAGCTTATACTCTAATTCGTATTCATTTTACCAGTTGGACAGCCGCGTGCCTTCGCCGACGTCGAGTCAGTCTCCTCTCTCTTCCCCAGATGTCTCTCCAGCCACCAGTAGACCTGCGTCCGCTGAACCTCAGACAGCCGAAGAATATCTTCAACTAGGAATACAGTATCATGAAGCTAATCAACTGAAAGACTCGGCTGTCTGTTTTGAAAAGAGCGCAAAGGAGCAGGGCGGGTGTAGTGTTGGGATGTTGATGTGGGGTCTTACGCTGAGGCATGGTTGGGGATGCGAGAAGGATGAGAAGAGTGGATTCAAGTGGTTGACAAAGGCGGCCGAGTTGGCTGTGGAGGATCTCGAGGAGGCAAAGAAGGGGTTGGATGCGAGAGGCGTCAAAGTGGGTTGTCCTTTTTTTTGTGAAGTGAAGTCGATTTCTGAACGTACAGTGGTAGGAAGAGCTTGTGCTTGCCATCTATGAGGTCGGCCAGTGTTTCTTTCAGGGCTGGGGTGTAGCGAAAGACCAGAAGATGGCAGTCGTACGTGACTGGTCGCTTGTTACCTGTCAAAGCTCTGACGAGACCGGTGCAGAGCTACTACAGGGTTGCTGCAAACCTAGGAGATGCTGATGCTCAGCAGGATCTAGCCTTTTGTCTGGCCAATGGGAAGGGGTGCAAGAGGGACAAGAAAGAGGCTGCAAAGTGGTATCGCGCTGCAGTGAGTCCGCTCTCATGTTCGGTCATGCATGGGCTCAAGGGGTGATTCTAGGTCGCACAAGGTGCCAGCGATGTTGGGATGGCGTGGATCTACAAAGACAAGTATAAAGACTAGATGCCCATCGAGACCCCTCTGAACAGCCACCGTTCCGACATGGCAACGGTTCTCTTGAGATGCCAGATGACTCCGCGCGAAGCATTCTGGATGATTGATGATTGCTTTGGAAGTCACATGTAGGAGAATCTGACCCGCTTATACCCCGTGAATATTAGTTGAAGAGATGGACAAGGACGTTGTTTACTTGCGAATTAATCTCATCAAATATACACACCCCCTCCATTTTGCTCACGTCTTTTCCCCTGCTCATCATGCGACCGGCAATGAGCTTCAATCTGGATGATTAGTCTCCACGGAACCATGACTTGGCCCACGTATCGGCCTGTCGGGGTATCTGATCCGAGGATGTACTCCTCGGTGTTGACGAGTAATATGTTGAGGAGTTGGTCTGTACCGACGAATGTACCGATAAAGACGCGGTCGTCGGAAGTGACGATGCGGAGGGTCTCTTTGAGCAGGTCCCTCACAGCGGCGATCGCTGGGGTGTCCATGCACGGCGGCGGTGGTGAAGCCATAAGCCATATGCCTGTGACGCGTCACTCGCTGTCACACCCATCCCTTCAATGAATCCGTTTGAGAGCGTCCCTTCGTTGAACATGCAAGGCCAGTACAGCTCTCCCAACACACACAAGTACTCAGTCATCTTGCCGACCTACAACGAGCGCAAGAACCTCCCCATCATCGTCTGGCTGTTGGCCAAAGTGTTCCGCGAACAGTGCGTGTCTTGCGAACAGCTGTCGGCCGGCCGCTGAAGGGTCTAGTGAACTAGCATGGGAGATCATCGTCGTGGACGACGCCAGTCCGGATGGCACCCAAGAAGTCGCCGTGGAGCTCGCCAGGGTTTATGGGGAGGACAAAATCGTGAGTGTTTGTCTTGTTCGCGTTGTCATCTTGCTAGACGCGCCGCAGGTTTTGAAACCACGTCCCGGAAAGCTCGGGCTTGGGTGCGTGTATCGCTTTCCTTTCGATTTTGTGCGGACTCATCGCTGGCGCGCAGGACTGCATATATCCACGGACTGGACTTTTGCACCGGTGATTTTGTTATCATCATGGACGCCGACTTTTCGCATCATGTGGGTGCATCAATGCTGTTGGCGCTTCCCGATTCTCATTTTGTTTGACCAGCCTAAATTCATACCACAATTCATTAGGTGAGTCCGTCGGGCTCACTGTCTCGAAGCGGCCGATCCCTTGCTTTTACAGGTTGCAACAGGCATATAATCTGGACATCGTTACGGGTACACGGTACCGGTCTACGCCAACGCCCTCTCTATCTGGCACGCGTCCTGGTGGTGTACATGGGTGGGACCTCAAACGGAAGCTCGTTTCGAGAGGAGCCAACTTCTTGGCCGCAACTGTGCTCAGTCCTGGGGTCAGTGACTTGACGGGTAGCTTCCGGTATGTGCGTTTCCATGCTGTGGTCGACTGCGACTGACATTCCATGAAGGCTCTACCGTCTGCCCGTCTTGCGGCATATTATCACGCTCACACAATCCCGAGGCTACGTGTTCCAGATGGAGATGATGGTGCGCGCACGGGCCCTGGGGTACACGGTGGGGGAGGTTCCGATTACATTCGTGGACCGCATCTTTGGCGAAAGCAAGCTGGGCGCGGACGAGGTGGTTGGATATGTCAAAGGTGTCTGGTCGCTGTTTACCTCCGTGTAGCGTACGCACGTGATATTGTGGCTGTGCATCGAGGATGACATTACGTTTCGTCAGCAATCAAGAAAGGAAATCATTCTTGCATCGAATTGCCTGTCTCCTCTCGGCCTGATTGGGTGGATGTGCCAGTCCGTCCATCTTGTTCCACAACCACCATGAGCCTCCGTCAGGACGTCCTCAGGTCGCTGACCCTCGCAGAGCTCGCCGTCGAGCGCAAGCAAGCCATATCTGCTCGCCATTCCGACGAAGATTCCGACGAAGAACTGATTTATGTCGTGAGTGTGTGACACGATCACTATCTGATATGCTCCTCATCATCGCGCAAGACCTCTACTCCTGGGACACCCGCACGGTCCCGTGCACCATCACGGCCTAGTTCCAGACCGGCCTCGCCCACTCGGCGAACAAATCCGCGGAATGTTCCGAGTTCCAGTCTGGCGTCAAAGCCTTTCTCATCGGATCCCCTAAAAGCTTTTCCCACTCAAATCTCGCAGGGTATATTCCGATGGCTCTCAATCTCAGATCTTGCTGCATGCTCGAGAGTCTCGCGGAAATGGAACAAGAGCCAGACACTTAATTATAGTGCGTGCTATCGTGTGTTTGCGCATCGGGTGCTGAGCATTGATCTAGTATGGTTTCAACACTATCGGAAAGACTATTTCCACGACGAGAGCTTGCCTTCAGGCAAGTGGACAAGAAGGGAGTCAAAACAAAATTGGGTTTGTATATTTGCACATAGTCGATGCTTCGTCTGACCCTCCTCTAGCGTCTGGGGTTTTTATCAGCGAATGCGAACAAGTCGACATCTTCAAGCCCATTGGAACGGTCTTCACCGTCTCGTTCAGGATATCAGACGCCCAAAGAAATCAATGAGGAGAAGTGGAGAACAGAAGAACAGACTCGCCCAGGCAAAGTCGAAATGCGGGAAATGTACAAGGAACTCGGTGGTCGCAAGTCACGTAACAAGACGAAACTTGGCAGCGCTGGTGGGTGTAGAGACAAGACCGGTTGGGTCGACCACTTTGAAGAGTGATGGGTATACATGAATATTGGCGCATAGATAGCGTACTTGATCTCAAAAGTTTTACACTAGGAGTGTGCCTGCAGCAAATCACGGAATGCTGATCGCATGCACTTGATGAATCGGTATACATCTCCGGTCTGATTGAGCTCTTGTAAGAGGATTGGCAGCGTAGGTAACGGCGGAGTAGTCGTTATAACTAGAGCAATACATGAGATGGGTTGGTATATACGAAAGAGAACTCACCATTGTACGACGGGGTAGAGACATCAAGCACGAAGCTGCACTCCCGGTCAACATTCGCTTCGTCGATATGAGAAAACCGGATGAGGAGTTGGTCTGCTTCGATGCCTTCTATGTTGCATTTGAGCCATGACTCACACGCCGCAAGCTCCGGCTCTAGCTGTGCAGCATGCTCATTCAGTATATTTCGTTCAGCATCCTTTTCTAAATTCGCCGATTCATTGGTATGTGTGTCATGATGAGAGGATAGAACCGCACCTCGTTGTAGATCGGAAACAACAGCACGGTACTGTTCTATCTCGGAGTCGATGGCTGCACACGTCTCACGCATCGAATCCAGTTGACGTTTGAGTGCGGCGACGGATTGTTCGGCGTCACGCCTCTCCTCTTGTTCCTTGGCCAATACTACGAGATGCTTTGGGTGAGTTCATGAGGCAGCTTCGTGACATACCAGCTAGCAGGTCGATCTCTTTCAGCTTGCACTGGTTCGTTTCAGCCTCCACAGCCTGGATCCGTTCAGCTAATTTCCTCTTGTCGGCTTCCTGTGCATCTCTGTGTTTCGTGATCTCTGCGATGGCGCGATTGGTATAGTTTGTGACGGCTTTGAGAAAGTTTCCGGTTGAGATCTCGTACGCTTGCAGCTGAAGGTCTACTTGAGGGGTTGGCTGGGCGAGGATAGACGCGAGGTCGATGTGTGTATGTCGCATTATGTATTGTTTCTTGCCGATCGAGAGTGGACACTAAGAACGACTGTCTTCTGATGCCAAGTAGCGACGCGTTGGTCACGTGGTGTACGAGTATGGCACGACCATGAGGACGACTAGAATGAATTGCATCTTTGATCCTCCCAAAACCTGATTCACGAACATAAACGACTGGCAAGTATCTCCCTCATGACGGACAATGGCAATGCTTCGGATGCTCAATATCGTGATGTCCACATGGATACAGCAAAGGGCATTACCATTGGTCTCCGTGACATCCACATGAGCACGGCCAAGGGAGACTACGGTTGGAACGACGATATCCGAATGGACACCGCAAAAGCTGCAACGACCGTGAAGCCGTCTGGCTTTCAGCTCTGGGAAAGGGAGCTTCTGGAGAGCTCAGAGGTGAAGCGGAAAGCCACCGTGGCGCAGCTCTGTGCGTCTCCTCGTGATCGTTTTCGATTGACTACTGATTGAAGGATCATAGACTTTCTCGACTACTACTTTCAATACCTTGGCTACCTCGCTTCTCGAAAGGAACGCAGAGCGCGTTTCGATGTTGATACTGCGAAACGACAGTTGTCTACGGTCGAGTACTCAAAGGAGTTCAAGTCATACTGTGGCCGCGAACGGGTGCTGCTTAGGAAACGTCGCGCAAAACTGCGGCTAGAACAATTCCATATTATAGCTCAGGTCGGCCAGGGTGGTTACGGTGAAGTCTTCCTCGCGCGCAAGCAGGAAACCGGGGAGGTATGCGCCCTGAAGAGGATGCGAAAGCGGACACTGCACAAGATGGATGAGGTATGTCGGTAACTCATCGTCCCATTCATACGATGTTCACGATCATTCTATCGGTGCCCAGGTCCGGCACGTCCTCGTCGAGCGGGATATCCTAACAGCCACCAAAACGCCTTGGTTGGTGCGGTTATTGTATGCATTCCAAGACGCTCAGCACGTATATCTTGCCATGGAATACGTACCCGGGGGAGACTTTCGGACTCTTCTAAACAACTCCGGAGTACTAAAAGAGGAGCACGCCAGGTTTTATATCAGCGAGATGTTTGTAGCCGTCAATGAACTACACAAGCTTGGCTACATTCATCGTGATTTGAAACCAGAGGTTCGTCAGCCCATGTCTTTCGTAATGACTGGTTACAACTACCCACAGAACTTTTTGGTCGACGGAACTGGCCACGTCAAGCTGACAGACTTTGGGTTAGCGACTGGGGCCTTGAATCCAAGGCGGATCGAGTCACTAAAAATCAAAGTTAGTCTTCAGTTGAAGCATATGCAAGTCCACATGACGTATTTGTGTAGCTTGACATGGTTAAGGACAACCAAGTCGTTTATCGATCGACGCTTGAAAGGCGTTCCATCTATCGTTCTATTCGTCATGAAGATCCACGTTACGCTGACTCCATCGTTGGTTCACCCGATTACATGGCCCCTGAAGTCCTACGTGGGAAGCCATACACCTATTCAGTCGACTACTGGTCTTTAGGATGCATCTTCTTCGAGTTTTTAGCCGGTTTCCCTCCTTTCAGTGGAGGTACGCCCGAGGAAACCTGGACCAATTTGAAAAACTGGACCAAGGTGTTGCGACGGCCCGAGTACGACAAACCAGAAGATCTCATCTTCAATCTCACCGACATAGCATGGGATGCTGTTACGAGGTATGTCTATCATGTCGGCTGGATATCGCTTTGCTAAATCTTACATTTCAGGCTTATATCACACTCGAGTGTCCGATACGCGACCCTAACACAGGTAATGAGTCACCCATTCTTCGATCTTGCCAAGTGGGAGGATTTGCGGTCAACTCGGGCACCCTTCGTCCCTGCTTTGGATTCGGAAATCGATACCGGGTACTATGATGACTTCACATCTCCCGAGGATATGGCCAAGTATGCGGAGGTGAAAGAGAAGCAAAGGAATGTGGACAAGGTCAAGGAGAAAGAGGATCCTGGTCCCAGAGGGGTTTGGGTGGGTTTTACATTTGGTAAAAATGGTCCAAGTAACAGATTCCTCGGTGCTTTGGAGGGGGGGAAAGATGATAATAGTACATTAGTTACTATATTCTAGTATGCCATTAGATGATTGACTTGTAAGCTAATGAACATTTTGGAATGGATTGTTGATCTTGCTGGTGAGTGTTGATAGTAAACTAGTCTTGCTTGCAGGTTGTAGTTGGTTGTTGGTATTGGAACAGGTCAACAATGAGTGAGGCCATAGGCCTGATTGAATACATCCAAACACTATGATGATCTTCTGCCAGGTAATACATTTTTGCTGATAGTCTGAATCACCATTCAGGATATGTACATCTACTGGCAGCCTAACCATCCAGGATATATCCCACTACCAGGCTGGATATATCTGGCCACCAGGACTTTGGTGTGCTTTCAGGGTGATTACATAAGTGATTTAAGTGGTCCAAAAGCAGCCAGAAGCCAGAAGAAGCAGCCACTCCTCCCACAACATGTCCATTTTTGAACATATCAATTTATTTCCCTCCCCTGCATTTCCTCCCTTATCAGGGGTCATCCCCTCACTGTAGATACATTGTACATACTATATGTTTGTAATAGAACCCATCTGACTGCTTCAATGAGCCCCTGAAATGTTCAATAGAGATATAAGTAATTTATAATGAAAAACATAGAATTGGTGCAATGTTTTTGTATTCTGGAATGGGCAGGCACTATGTCCCCAGATAGGGAGTATATGTGGGTATAATATACCAGAAGCCCAAGATATGGTTGTAGCTCCTTATTTATATATATTATCATATCTCCTCCTATTCCCTTTTGATCTCAGGGGCCTGTAGGGGTGGCCTAGGGACTCTGGATAGTGATACAGGGTCATAGTAAGCATATATTGAGATATTCTGAGATGGTTAATCACAGTACCCTACCCTCATGATAAGCAGCTATTCATATATTTCGCATTTTTCATCAATAGGGGTACCATAAATTGCCTAGATGTAATTTCAGTGGTATAAGTATCTAGGAATCTAGGTATTCATATTAGATACCTCCCAATCAAGTCTTGAAGCCCTTGGATGAATGTGGAGTACAAAGGAGATGAATCAAACATCTAGAAGCATGGAAAAATCCCCTATACCTGCTATAGTGGGTTTGTGGGGTGCAGTAAAAATTTCACACTCATCAGCAAAATAGGTCCCCCTTTGTACAGAACTATACAGAGCTATATAGAGCTGCACAGACCACAGACCTACAGCCAGGTCACTATATGTACAGGTCTGTAGAGCACTAAAGTCTGTGTGAAATCAGGTGTTTTGCTGGTGCTATTTTTTTGCTATGCAGGAGTTTGAGATTTGTCACTGCCATCTCTGGTTTGGTATACTATTTCCATGCTATAGGGGTTGTTTCAGATTTGTCATTGTCATCTCTAGTTTGGTATATTATTCTTATGCTTTACATCAGGGGAACTGTGAAGTGCTGATTTGACCAGATAGATTTGATAAATGCCTGTAATCATGCCATGGAAATAATAATATTGACTTGGGATGGAGATGAGGCAGGCATTGCAGAGGCAGATGAGTTAATTTGAACAGCTGAATGAGTTTCAGTCCCAGTGATGTTAAACAGGCCTTGGACATGGGAATATGTATGCCCAACACTGAGACCCCAGTGATACCTGAGTAGCATGTCATGATCTACAAATCTTAATGCCAACATAAGCCATGACCAGGCAGAGATGAATGGTTCTCACCTGTTAATATAATCGTACTTCCAGTCTTCTGAATCATGTGCAATGGATGATATTGTGATCTGTTCTCAGTGGGACTTTCCATGTTGGAAAGCAGGTAAGAGGTGACAGCCTCTTAGTATATTCACCGGGTCCACAAAGTCAAATGATGTTGGATCATTCATTTTGACAAATCTCAAAGCATCAAGGCCATGTAAATCTTGTTGTGGGACTCATTTGAACCACTGCACATGTAAGAAGTCCATTCACCATGGCAGGTAGTCCATTATTCCTGGGCCAATATACTGAATGTTGGTGTGGTACATTTTGATGATCCTGGTGTAATAAAATGGATCATGATCATGCTTGGAATCTTGATGGCAAAGCATCAGGATGTTATGGCATTCAGTGTTTGGATTGAAGATATGTATCTTCAGCATGACAATGTTATGCTGAGTAACAATGGTACACCAATGTGTAGTTGGATATGTCCCTGAGCACTCTTGTGACAAAGGAGAGTGTATGCTAGCCCACTGTGCTAACATTGATAGATGGCCCTCACCAAGATAGAGAGCAGGAAGTGATAGAGTTGGCAAGAGAAGAGGTGAGCCAGTGAGTTGAATCCAAGGTACATGGTTGATTGTGTAGATTTAAGTTAAAGAGTAGTTTACATCAGAGAATGAATATATACTGTATATGGCCTGAAGGCTTTAGGGCTGGTGAGATGTAAAAGGAAATAGAACATAAGGGAAGGCACAAGCATAATGATGAGATAAGAGATGTGTCATGTATAACAGGCACATGATGTAGAAGGCAGTGTCCTCAGGGAGAATAGAATTGGAGAGAAATGGAATGGATTGGAAAGAAACAGAACTGGGAGAAATAGGATCAAAAGGGGGCAGTGTCAGACACTGCATACTCCTGCAGGGAAGATCCTGGGTAATCAAGGGGGATAACAGGGGAAAATGAAGGGGGGGTGTAGTTATCCATAATATTACCCTTTGCATATGTCTGAAGTTCCATCTCAGACATAAGGCAGTTGACTGCAAGATATCCAAGTTCATTGTAGTAGTTGCAACGTTGGCAAGGGCAGTCAGCCTGCTTGTGTCTGGGGGCAAGGACCTGACAGAAGGGGCATTGATATCTGGGACAGAAGGGGTGGAGATGTCTGAAGGTGTGACAGGTTGTAACACTGAATGGGGACCATGGGTGGGTAACGCATGGTGGAGGAGGAAGGGTGGGGAATGGGGCCCACATGGGGTGGGGGATGATGACATTTGGCTGAAGTTGCTTGGCTGGGATTGAGTCGGGTGGGGGTTGTACTTCCCCCAGGTCCATTGAGAAGGTTGCTAGGACTGATCTCAACAGCTGCTGAAATGTCTCCCATAGTGGGGGAAAGGTTATGGGGAGTCTGGGATGGGAGTCTGGTAGAGATAAGAACTTGATGGTGATGCAATCTGAGGGGATGAGGGGACTTAGGATCTGCTGGAGGAGTAATGGGTATGGGAGTGGTGGGGCAAGTGGGGACAATGGAGGACTCAGAGGGGGGGTCCTTGGTGGTGATGGAGAGGGTGCCAATGTCAACTTGGCTTCTAAGCTTGAGATGAGGTTGTTGATGGCCCTTGTTTCAGCTGACTGCCATGGGAGTGGAGGACATGGAGGAGTGAGCTGTTCCATCAAAGACATCAGCATCAGCAGGAAGGGGGTCATTGTTAAAGTATGCCTGTCTCTCTTCTTTCAGAAGGGAAAAGATGACAGGGTGGAGAAATGATGAGACTGTGAACAGGGGAAGGATGAAAATGCAAAAGTGGAGTTGCTTGACATGAAAGGCATCAAGCATGGCATTTCTGATCTCAAGTATGGCTTGCTTGATCGAGGTGAGTGGTGAGACATTGGATATCTGCCCAGCATAGAAGTGTTCTGCTCTGACATGGGAACTTGATATGTCCCAGGCAGCCCAGGGAAGAAGGGATTGAATAGTGGTATAGTGCCTGTAGAGGCAGAGGAGATGGATAAGGGTGTCATTGCTTGAGAAAAGTGGAAGTCTCTCAAGCACAACAGATGTTTCTTGACTTTCAAGGAGTGCAACATAGACAAGGTGACAGGCAGATGGTGGAAGGTGATGGATGCGAGTGGAGAGGGAAACAGAGGGGAGGAAAGGGAACATCATGGAGGTTCTTAAGAGAGAGGGATTCAGAGTCCACTCTTTTTTTTATACTCCTTTAGGATGGTCTTGGCATTTCCTAAATTGTGGGCAGGTTCCCATGTTTGTCCTGCATTTGAATATCCTTTCCAGTGCATGAGGTACTGCCTTTTGTCCAAGTTTCCCCAATGGGCAAGGATAGCTTCTATCTCATACTCTTCTTCTGATCTGAGAAGATCTGGTGGTGGTCAGGAGAAGTTGGGACCATGTTC
>JBBPQV010000625.1:0-17526 GCA_038092675.1 Boletus rufocinnamomeus
CAACTCTCGTATGACGGCTGGGTTGTGGCCCTGAAGGCGACGTTATCGAAGGCCCCACCCCAACTAATCGGGAACAGTCCGGCGTTACGGCCACATTGGTCAACCGGACTTGTCCGAGGTGGTAGGTATCTAAAACTTTTCCGTGGAGATCCTTCCGGCACAACGAGGGACAATACGTTAACACGAACGCACGCTCTCGCTTAAACGAGGGCACATACCAGCTTCACAACGTCACTGCCCTCGACGGATAGGAAGGCTATTTATGATTGTCAATACCGGGCAGATCCTCCGAGTAAACGTCTTACCATCCCCTGTGGGAAGCCATACGATAGACTGGACCGTATTTTGACGATCTATCGTTTTTTTACACACACCATCCTATCCAATTTGTCAGGGTCTCTGTTAATCGGGAGGTAAACGATCTTACCTCCGACCACACCTTGACCGCGCGTGTGAGTCGAGTGAGGAGTATTTTGCCACTCGGAGACCTCATTGAAGAGCTGAGACCGACAGCAATGTAAGCAGAAGAGCGGGACCCTACCAGGCGACCTGACCAATGAATCCCCGAACGTGCACCAGTATGCGGTGGGTAGTGATGCTTTCCTGAGCGTTGGATGAGTCACGAGGCGAACACCTTCCATTAAGTAACTCACCCCTACACGGAATATGACTGACGTCCTGTCCCAGCTGATTGCATTGTTAGACCGCTGCGGACTCATGATAAATATAACTTATACCTCGAGGTCGCCAAGTACCGTCCATTCGGAGAGAATTGGAGGTGTCGAACGAGTGCTTGGTGAGCGATCACGTCTTGTGATGTATCCAATGCCTTCAACTTGTCAATGGCACCGGCGACCCGCCCTCCGCGCAATGACATCCCAGGATCCGGGAATCGACCAGGCGACATCGCCACTGCCGCAGATGGGGGAACTATCGGAGTATCGAACGAAGAATTTCTACGTGGTGACTGGGGTCGAGTAGTGGACTGAAGCATGATTACAGAGCGGATCGCGTTCACGAACCGCTGACGAGCGTCAGAATGACGTGTTTCTGTAGTCTCATCTGACCGTCCTTCAGTACTGGACGCCGGATTCTCGGTGGTAACCGAGCAAACTGAGCGGGCAGCCTCAAGTTTAGGTACAAATGCAGCAGGTTCCTGATACACTGGCGGTCGAAAAGGGGCACGGGCACGGGGGCGAGGGCGAGGCGGAGCGGGCTCCACGATTGGGAGTAATTCCTTAGGTTGTTTGGGCTTGATAATCCAGCTCGCGAGATGTCTCAAGTACCCCCGTGCGGCAGCGATACGCATACTGCACCAGCGCAAAGAGATCCGGCTAGCCCGCGCAATACGTGTATTTGCCAGACGATTGGTCGCTTCCGAAATGACCTCCTCGAGCCACTTCTGTCCTTTATGTTGGACAAATATCCATCGTTCTGATGCAAACCAGGCAGAGACAGCGGCAAGACCAAACGATGTAACAGCCTATCATCAGCAGTAAGAAACTGAAGAAGGAAGCAGTCAAATGGGTAGACTCGCCGTTAGAACCGTGATTATCGTTGAGGTGACGGGCCCCTGATGAAAACACCTAAACATATGTATGACGACAGTGGAGCAGGTCTGCGTACCTGTCCAGATGAATATGTGAAAAGCATCAGCCCAGCAGAGAAGCAGGCGACGGACATCACTAGGAAGACTAGAGGAGACCGTTTGATCCAAATGAGAACCCACCACGGAACCCTATGCCCAGGAGAGCGGCTCAATGATGTCAATTAGCCGGTTGGATGACGCACATAAGCCAAGAGAAGAACCTACTACATAGCCTGCTTCCACGTTAATCCCAGGAGACTGTTCACTGCAGCCGCAATGCTGAACACCAGCGATGAAAACCAGAAAGCATTCACGGAATCTGCTAACACATTGCCAGTGGAATTATATGAAAACTGTAGCGTAGTTGCGGTGACCGCAGAAAAGAATGTTGCCACAGTCGACAAATTCAATAAATTTGACGCAGCATGTTGCTGATGGAACCTGATTGTTGGGACACCTGTGTAGCATATCAGCGCACTGCTTTCCCATGACGCCTCACCACTCACCGATCTCAATGAACATGGACAGCGTCCCCGTAATGTTGTCTATGTGATCGCCGATCTCCGTAGTGAGGTCGTGCACGTAGCGCTGCACGGCTGGTGAGCGGAATTGGGCTGGATAAAGAAATCATGTCAGTTTCGATGCGTAGGGGAAGAGCATATGCGAGTGCTGACTCTTATACTCAGTCAGACACGATGCCCAATACTAGACACAGGTGTCAAAGTTACATGAGTAAACTCAATGAAACCCGACATACTTTCAAGTCACCCTCAAAACTCCGCATGGACTGGTTGACAGCTTCATCAGTGAACTCTGGGAACTCGTTGAGGCAATTGAGGAAGGTCACGACGTCCTTCGCAAAACTTTCAAATTGGGTCGGGAGTGTATCAGGCTCTAGATTGTCCTCCAACAGCAGTTTCACGATAGGAGCATGCTGGCCACGCCAAGGACGCCGTCGTTGTCGGTGCATGAAGTTTGGATTGGGAAGAGCCTCACGCGGTTGCCGTGCAATCTTGCGAGGATATAGGTTCGCAGCGTTTTCTCGGAACAGAAACAAAATCTTTGTTAACCGTTCGCGTAACTTGAATGCGGAGGAGAGAATCCCAACTGAGCTGCCCAGTTGGCGAGCAGCATTTGCAAAACCACGGAGCTGACTATGGATGAGGGACAGATGATGAAAACAGACGTGACACATACTTCTTTGTCGAGATTCTCTATCCGTCTAGCAGAGATTAAGTCGTCGACGTGGTCATCGCATGCAACTGACGAACGTACTTTTCGAACTTCAGGAACTGCTCCGCACCAGCATTCGATAGCTTCTCGTCGAGAGAGGTCGCTGCAAAGGACCCATCAGGCACGTTATCCATCACAGACACTACTGCGACTCACGCAAGTCCTCTTCTACCATCGGCGGCGAGGCGACATCTGGAGGAATCGATCAACATGTGAAACCGATGCTAGTGAGAAAGAGTACGAACCAGCCTCGAACGCGTTGTCGTTGCTCAACTCGGAAAGCATGTCTATCAAGCTGAGTATCGTTTGCTTCCGCTTCAAAGGATCACCAGACTCCATCCGAGCATAGGGACTATGGAAACTGGACATGTTTGGGCTCCCTTCAGGAAAGCCCCGAGCGACAGGAGGGCTGCCTATCGGCTTAGCTTGAGCTCCCCTAGTGGCAGAGTGGGACCGAGGCATGTTTTCGACCGTACCTCGTAGCATGGGAATCGCTTGATAAGGATTGGAGAGAGCGAGCCCGGGGCAATTCTGTAGGAGTACAGAAAAGGTCGCACAAAGGATGGAGCTATAAGGTGGGAATCAAGGGAGGTGAACGAAGAAGTTGTTCCGACTTTGAAATGCAAACAGAGCTTCTTCGAGTGTTCTGGCCATGCTCCTCGCGCAGTGGATAGAAACGCGAGATTCATTCTTCCGCATTTTCTCGCTCGGCACATGCTCAGCGTTACGGGAAGCAATCGGAACACTCAGCGAACTGAACCAGCGCGTAATTGCCTTGAGGAAGCATGGCGAGATGGGCGACCCTGAGTTCAGGCTCACTTTGGAAAGCTGCACTCACCAATAGTTAATTAAAAACCATCTCGGTCAAGGATACTCCACGCCGGTCTGCGGAATACATAAAGACAAGCATAGGGGGCCATGGCATTCTCAACAGATGGCCAAATTGGTGCCAACGTAAAAGTGAAGTGACGGCTTTGGCACGAATCTGACGTGCTGATACAACGTGTTCAGAAGCGCGTGAAATCACGAGAACGGTCATGATAGACTGCCATCGGCTTCGCAATCAAAACCAGCGAAAAATCGCGATTCATGGAGATGCGATGCAACGCCATCCGGACATGACGGCGCTTGTTTAAACTCTGACGAGGACGTACTAGAACGGGGCGGAGGAGGATAAAAAGTGATCGAGGAGTGGAGGATAAGGGGAGCTGTGGGTAAGACGGGTGAGTAAGCTGATCACGCTGACGAGACATGCTTATCCAAAGATATGACTGATCGCAGGAGACGACATGGTGGACTGGGGAGGTAGACGAAGCGGTGCATGAAGGACTTCTCAGACCGCAGCTCTGAGAAGTCCTTCTGGACCTTTACTCGTGGAGTAGGATGATAACGGCTGGGAGGAAGCTGGCAGGGACTCACTGAGGCTGGACGAGACTGGCAGGGCTGCCACGGCGATGTCCCATGGCCAGGGCCGGGAAATGAAATGAACGCCCATTCGGTCCACAGGAACGTGGACTGGTAGTAAACCTAAAGAATACAGTTCAACGAGTACTCGGTTTGTCTACCGGCGATTTCAAGTTAGGTGCCAAGGTACATACAAAGTTTCATAAGAGACAATTAGGCAAGTCAAGCTCAACAAGTTGCTGTCCTCGACGTTGAACCAGTTCAAGTGCGCACACCTCATTGAACGCGATGAATTATGCGTATCCTATCCTGGAACATTGTGGGTCTTCACCAGACGCTCGAATTCCGCTCTTACCACCGCGGTCTTGTCGCAGAACGGCATTCGGACCCTTCCCCAGTACCACCCGTGCGTGTCTAACTCCATCTCGCCTGGCATCACCTCAGATTTGCCTAGATGGAATTCATTCAAGTCCTTTCACGAAATCCTTCTCCACCTTCAAGCAGACATAATATGCTTTCAAGGTGTGTCGTTTAATTCTTTTTTTCATTTTCCGGTTTCGTTCGTCCCCGTTCCGGGAAGAGGGTCGAACCATCTCATCCCACTGCACCATCCCAGAAATGAAAGCTTCACGGGCCAGTCTTGACAGAAACCTCGCCATTCCCGATCCATTTCACGCTTTTTTTTCCCTCCCTGCGAGCAAAGGCGGTTATAGCGGCGTCGCGGTGTACACAGACACTCGAACAGTCATACCACTCAAAGCGGAAGAAGGTCTCTCGGGCACCATCCAGCCCAAAGTACCGCTTACGACGGACGAACGCATATCACATTCATATCCCTCTGCTCACGAAATGGAACTGCTGCCGGATGAGCACCACAATACACCTTCCGATCTTGTTGCGCTCGATACGGAAGGCAGAGCCCTCGTGCTCGATTTTGGTCTTTTCGTCCTTATCAACGTTTATTGCCCTAACGAAACGTCTGATGCCCGTCTCCCTTTCAAGATGAACTATCACTTTATGCTTCAAGAACGCGTCAATACCCTCATCAGCGAAGGAAGGGAGGTTATCGTAGTCGGTGACATAAACATCTGCGCAACTCCACTCGACCACTGTGACGGCCATCTCGCCAGTAACGCGGCAACGTTCCAAGATCATCCCGCGCGGGCTTGGTTCCACAACTGGCTTACTCCAAACGGATGCATGGCTGACGTGGTGCGGTCATTTTGGCCTGGCAGAAAAGGAATGTACACATGTAAGACGCGCGTTTTTCCTCTCTCCATGGCCTTCCTTATCTATCTCCTTTTTCTAATGCGACTTCTTTCCACGACGCCAACAACACAGGCTGGAACACCAAGATCTCAGCGCGCGAGACAAATTATGGGACTCGCGTAGATTACATTCTCGTCACGCAAGGCATACTCCCGTGGATCAAACATGGTGATATACAGCCTTTTCTCAAGGGCTCCGACCACTGTCCCATCTACATCGATCTTCATGACGAGATTACTACTTCGACTGGCCAAAAGCTGACTCTATGTGAAGTAATGCCCATGGACGGCGGACAAACCGAACCCCCTCGGCTCGCGGCGCGACACTGGGACGAGTTCTCCGGCAAGCAGACGTTATTATCCTCATTTTTCGCCAAGGGGGGAAAGATGACAGCAGCACCAGCAGCAACAAGCGACACGACCCACGATTCTCAACCGCCGGGATCGCCGTCTCCGTGCTCATCGCAAGCGCCGGCTATCTTATCCATTGTCGCAGCACCCCCGTTTCGGAATGCTGTGTCGCCGGGGACTGCTCGCCGTCAGGATCCAGAATTTATCATTACATCCGAGTCCATTCCATTCTTAACGACCACGACCAGGGGCGGACCTACTCCCCAATCATCAACCCCCACGCCTTCGCCCTCGGAGAGCGGTGGCGACCCCGAAACGAAACGCGTTGCACCCCTGAAACGCAGGTCGACGGATCCGCCAACAGTGGTTGCGTTGAAACCGAGCAAGAAGCAAAAGAAGGACAAAGGCAAGGGCTCAGGTTCAGATGTGGGATCTGGATCTGGACAACGCACGCTCGCCGCGTTCTTTGCTCCCCCGCCTTCCCAGTCCCAACCACCCTCCCAATTACTACTTCAGTCCAAATCTCAGCGGCAGCCCTCGTCTGAGCATCCACCCCTGCTCTCCTCGGACGGCGATCTCGCCACGGACTATCAGCTCGCGGTCCACCTCGCCTCGCAGGAAGCGGACCCGCTACCATTGATATCTTCCAGCGGAAACGGATCATTGTCCAACAGCAAAACAGCTTGGTCTCAGCTCATGGCACCGATCCAACCCCCTAAGTGCACCGTCCACGGCGAACCGGCCAAGGAGTACACTGTGAACAAGCCAGGTCCGAATAAGGGCAAAACATTCTTCATCTGTTCCCGGTACGTTACCCGCCCCTCCTCGGGGATCCAGTCGCGTTATCGTCTAACACTGAATTTGATTTCTTATCGGGATCTCCGTTCCGGTCACCTAAACGGCGGACGTGTAGCCCTGTCGGACCTGGTTATGACAAGGGCAAAGGGGAGCGGCCTCGGGAGGAAGTGGACCACAAGTATCGCTGCAACTTCTTCAAGTGGTCTGCCACTGTCAGAAGTGAAGCTCTCAAGAAAAAAAGGGGGGACAATGCTGCAGCGCCGACTGCATAACGTTTACATGATCGCGCCTTCATCATTCGTTATCGCATCAGGTGGACCACGCACGGCGCATCCTTGTATTCGTGTAACATAATACAGTCGCTACACGAGACATGCATCTTCCCAAGCCTGAGCCTGAGGTCGTCGGATAGCGTGATTGCAAATAAGCGCGACCCTCCAGCACGAGGAGAGATAGCAATCAATCAATGCCAAATGTGACACACCGAACCATGGCTGTGGTTAATTCAGCTTGCACCGCGGACCTGCTTCTTGGCCGGACCAATGGTGGTGTTGTTGACCTGCAAACGGTGTGGAGTGAGGAGTGAACAAGGCTTGCATGGCGTGATTCATTCTCACCTTTGTCGCGAACCGCAATGATGCCAACGACTCATTCAGGTGTGCCGCAAGTGGGGAGAGGTTCAAGATCATCTTTGCAAAACGCCGGTCATGAACAACACAGCATTGGGCACCAACGTTAAGATCAAAGGTGAACATACCAACGTTTTTGAGTGCCCGCTCAATGAATGTTGCAAAAGGTAAGTGAGCTACCCAGGGTAAATTCGGAGAGGAAGGGGCACAGCAGCACAGGTTAGCGAAGATCCCACACGATCACCAATCAAAATAAGAGAGGAAGTTGCGGGAGAGCACGCATGGATGATCGACCCACCTTCGAATTCCTGTACGGAATGTGTTTTTCCCCTTTCTCCCCCTTCTCACCCAACGCGGCGATGACGTCTCCCAGTGCACTCAAGCTGCGGTTGATGTTCTGAGTCTCTTTCAGACGTTCCTTGTCCCCAGCAGCGCCGCTTGAGTTTAAGCGTTCACTTCCTGCTAGATCGACGAGATTGAGGCTTCCCTCACACCGCTCCCCAGTGTGCTCATTGCACCCAGAAATTCGGAGAGTAAAGACTGAATGCGACCGCGACGAACGTTCGTTCATAAGCGTCGCTGCCACGGTGCGCCGGGAATTCGCTAGTCGCAGGATTGCCGAGACTTCACGGGGGGTGCGGAGAGGCACCACATTGACGTCAGTCACTCGCGTACTTGCGCTTGTCGCGGTCTTCTCATGTTTAATTTCATGCTTCTTCTTGTCAAACTCGCCTTTCCCGAGCAGGTCGTTGATCGTCTCGTTATACTGTGTTACTTTCCAGTCAGTGATAAGCGAGCAGAGGAGGAGAGGGGAAAGCAAACGGGGAACATTCACAATTTCCAAGAACTGTCCCTCCATGCTGTATTCCCAGCCTTTGTTCTTCAGCGTGTCTGCAGCTCTGAATACTTCATTGACAGCGCGGGGTATCATTCCCACTGTAGTTTCGGTCTACAGAAATATATTTAACAGGTAGACGTGTGGCCCAGGACGAACTTACAGAACCACCCTCCATGGTAAAGGATTTGCCAGAGCCTGTCTGGCCATATGCAAAAATACAAACGTTGTATCCATCTACGCAACTCTGTGCAAGGAGTGAGATCTCCTCGAAGACGTCGCCCTGTGTAGACTCGGGTTCGAACACCTGCGTCCAATTGTGAATGGTAAATTTTGAAATGGAAGCAGAGGTCCTTACACGATCAAATGAGAATGCATACACCTCCTTTCGTTCCTGACCCATTGCACTCGAGCTCGAGGAAGTGAAGACAATTTCTTTGTGGTCTCTCTTGTCAGGAAACGCGACATCTGCTACGAGAGCTTTTACTTGATCCTCTGGATTTGGGCTATTTTTCAAAGATCGCGTTCCGCCGGCGGGCAGGGAAGCAGCCTCGTGAGAAAGGACTGGCCGGACGCGACAAAAAACGCGGATGTTTCCCTTGAGCTCCTGGACCATATTGTGCAGCCTCCGGCGGATCATCTCTGCCTCCATCGCCTCTTGCTCGAGAAAAACTATTCGCCTAAGGGCAGAATCGTGGTCGAGATTCTGCTGAGAGGCTACAGATGTTACGGTGTCCAGTTGTGCCTGTAACGCGTTCTTTTCTGTTTGAAGCGCATTCACCCGTGCGTTGAGCGTTATCCGCGCTGCTGACTGATTGGAGACCATGGATTTGAGCGATGTGACACTCGCTCGCTCTCTGTCGAGGTCCTCCTTTGCGACTTGGAGGTCCTCTGAAAGCTGCCTGATCTCGTTTGTGCGTTTCTGGAGCTGCATCTCAAACTCCAATATTTCCTTTGCATGTCCGAGGCGAAGTTTCTCGAGTTCTTCGGAAGAGTCGACGAGCTTACGACGCTTGTCTAGTTCTGCCTCCCTGGAAGAGGCAAGGTCACGGGAGAGCGCGCGGTGGTCTGCTTGGATCTCTGCCACCTTGGCGCGTTCGGCATCCATTTCCTGGGCGAGACGGAGGGCATGAGCGGTCTGGGCACTCTCAATGGATGTGACTTGATTCTGGAGATCCCGGAGGGTGCCCATGGTACGCATGGAACCAGAGGCAACGCGTCCCGTGGACCTGCCGGCCGCGGAGGGCTTGGGGGGCGCACTTGTCGCACGGGTGGTGCGACGGGGTAAAGTGAGCTTTGGAGGGTCCGGTTTCGTGAGTCTGGGACGGAGTTTGCCCCGTGAGGTGGGTTGAGGATGGGAGCTTGCATTGGTGCCGACGGCGGGGAGTTTCCTGGGATGGTCGATTGCTTCGTCGTCGAGGTCTTCGTCGTCGATGGGTGGCAGCTTGCGTTTGTTCATTCTCGGCGCCGGGGTGGATGTCCAGATAGGCTGTGATTCTGACCAAGATCCAAGTTGGAGCGACATCAGTATGACGCGAAATTAAACCCGACAAAAATTACGAACCACCCGCGACGCGTCCGAGTCAGGTCACGTGGACATTCACGACTTAAAACACTTGCAAGTTTTTGGTATTTTCAATCCTTGGAACTTGAAGTGTGTGTGTGCGTGTGGGGTACTATGATCAGCTGGAGTCCTCCAATACTAATGGGCCTTCCAAGTTCCAACTGACTGTATCAGTGTAAGTTATCGATTTAAAATTACATAATCAATATCATCACGTGATCTATACTAGAGTAAAAGTCAATGTAGTGAAATTGCAAAGTAACTTGAAGTGAACGATGGCGACGCTCAGCAGACGTGCTCCTCGTTCCCTGCTACAGACCAGCTCAGCTCAGCTGAGAACATATGCATCCCATTCTGGTTTTAAGCGCAAGACCGGCATCCGCGACGGCCAAGGAGCACCAGATGCCCCCGGTGAACAGCCAACAGCCAGGCGGAGGAGGGACACGGTACGTCCGTCGTTTCACCGCCCTATCATCTCGCTGACAGTTCTTTCGTAGGCATTTCTCCCGATGCCAACTTCCCAGTTAGGCCACCCGCTTTTTCAACCAGACCATCTCAGTCGCCTCACGCTCCAGCCCTTCCATCCGGTAAGAAAATCACTGGCTTTACTCCCTTCTCATACCCTCACATTCCCTTTACTTCTCTGCATGCTCACACATTTCTCCACCTTACTAGGAAACAATCACGCCCGCAGTCATTTCTCAGGCACTCAAGTTCCCTCACAATGACAAGGACCCCTTCCGGATATTCGGTCTTCCACGGAATCTATTAGTCGAGGTCAGTTAGCATGTCGACGCGTCCGTTGTAGTCAATTACCTAATCCTCACCCTGTCAGTTCCGAATTCTTTCCGCCCCATGTTCTGTAGTGCGCGACGTCACCATAAACGTCGTAAACAGACTCGACATCGCCAGTCAGGCATCGAGTGCCAACCATCGGCTTGTTTTCAGTAAGTCAAAAAGTCTGTTACCATACATCACCTTGACATTCCGTCAGCCGGTGCTACGGGATGTGGGAAGAGCGTCTTGTTACTTCAGGCATTGCAGTATTGTCATACACGCGATTGGATCGTTTTCTATTTTCCCCGAGGTGTGTCATTCCCGTTGACCCAGGTTATTCTCTTCTGCTTATACTTAAACAGCTATAAATCTCGTGAACTCTACAACGACATATGCTTACGACCCCCGTACACGCTTGTATCAACAGGTCGCTTTTGCGTTCCAAACTCTACAACGCTTTTTGACCGTAAACAACCACCGACTAGACCAACTTAAAACGACGGTGGACGTTGAGCTTGAACGCAGAGCAACGATCCCAGCAGGGACCCTGCTTTCTGACCTTGTGAGAGCAGGTATCAAGGAACGAGCCTTGGCGCCAACCATCTTGTCGGCTCTGATGGAAGAACTACAGAAACAAACCGAGTAAGACCCTTACTTGCACGTACATCCCTTGGTCCAACTGGTTCTCATACATCTGACAGATTCCCTGTCCTGTTAGCTATCGATGATTTCCAGGCGATTTATTGCAAGACCAAGTACCGGGATCCTCAATTCTCTGCCATCAAGCCCTACCATCTCTCCGTGCCACGTCTCCTTCTTGAATTCGCAAGTGGAAAACGACAATTCGTACGTTTTTTTGGTCGCTTTATTCTGTTAGTGTGAACGTCGTTGATTCTCGGATAGGCACGCGGTGCCGTTCTCGGAGCCCTTTCGACGACAAACATCGAGTTCCAGCTCCCCCTCGAACTCGCCGAGGCGCTCGGTGTCCCTCCTGTTTCGTACGGTGGTCCCTACGTAAAACGCTCCTCCACCTTGCAGAGTTACGCACAAGATCTGGAACGCGTGGCTGTCCCTGATGCCTTGTCTGTCCAAGAAGCGATGGAAGTCTTCGACCTGTGGAGTAAAGACAATGCGATTCCTTCCGGTACGTCCCCATCATCTCTACGAGTGCCTGAACGAGGTTTATGGTGCTGATGATGTGTATAGCACCGACCGACGAGTTGTTCTTGTCAAAGTACAGCGAATCATGTGGAAATGCGAGGGATTTCGTGTGGAAAGGACTCTTGGAGTCACTGTCGACGTGAACACGGCTCGTTGGACGGGATGCTTTGACAATTGTAGACGAGCAGGATGTATATTCCCCTTCGCTTCTAGGTCTGCGAAGACTAATGGCAGCAGAGCTGACTGACTGATGTCTATAAGTGAAGCCACATACTTCTATCAAGCGTCTTCTTACCTGGTTTGGCCAGCATCGGACAACCTCCGGGTTACACTACTAGTACCACTGGCTGGAAACACTGTCCCTGCCAGCACCACAAAGGCTCCAATGAGTACCAGAACTCTACACGAACACGCTGGACTCACCTCTCAGAGTCATATCCCACCAAAAATTAAAATGAGCGGGTCCGATTGCGACATCCCACCAGCAGGTTACAGTGTCTCCGCCATCTTCCCAGTCCAATGATGTGCGCGTTCGCCTACTAGCACCCCAGATTCCGCCCGTTCGAAAAAAAACGGCTATCAACATCCCGAGCTAGTAGTCAGTCGAGGATCGCGTGCCTCGGAGCGAGGGTGACGCTTTGTCCACACGGTTTCATTCGCGCGCTCGGTCCTAGGCCGTCAGTGGTGTTCTGTCGGGCGGTCACGTCCTAGTGCCAGGAGACGACCCGTCCGTTTCTGATCTCTCCTTGACAGTACCGGCGGAGCAGTGGTAGGCAAGCTCAGCACCGTTGACCGGTCGACAGAGAAATAATCGTTCAAGCTTAACATTGGAACCTGATCCATCCTGCGCTGGGCTGGTATCTAATGTGAGGAAGCATTCGTTATCCCATCGTCAAGAGTGGCCTCCCTGCGACCTCGCTTCGCACCAGCCAGATGGCCAGATGGCCTGACCGCACGGTGAAGGATATATCTAGTGCATGGGTCATTCAGCGTTCAGCGGCATGGTCCATCACACCGCCTTTTCACTCTTTCACCGGTCTGTTGCGCCTCTCCTTTGGCGTGCAGTTGGCAGGACTTCTGACATTGCATGGCTCTCATCCCATGTCGTTGGGAAACCCTGGGGTGATTCCGTACTCCATTTCGTTTGCGACCGCTAAACTGTGCCAACACGTCACTGTTCTCTCTTTTAGTACACTCTTCCCATCCCCCTCCATCGTATTCAGAAAAACGCTCAATACCTGCCCGTGACGTTCACCAACAAAACCATCAAAGACAGCCAGGGGCGTGCTTTGCCTGAGTAGCAATTACCCGGTGACGGCAACGAGCACTGTTCACGGATCGGGGGCGACCGCGGTTCTCCGCATCTCCGCAGCTCTTCCATCAAGATAAAGTGGCCGTAGATGCGGGTGAGTCCTCTCGTATCAGTGGGGAGGCACTGTTGATTCTCGTCATCACCTTGGTTACCGGTCCATTACCCCAATTTACGGGTAGGTTGACATGGAACATCAACCCAGAGAAATGGATTGGAATTGATGGCCTGAGGTACCTAGCGAAGATATACCGTGATGCCACTCGTACCAAGTACCTCGGGCTGAGTGCGGGCATAAGAAGGACGGTCGGCACTCAAACGAGTGACCGAAAACGCCCTCTCTGGCTTTTCTAAACGGATGGCAGAAATGTGGTGTTAACCTTGACAATTACGCCACAGCTTCAACTTTCAAGGCCTCTTACTTGGCACCTGATCAGAACGACTCGGACTTTGTTCTGATATCGAAGTTTTAGGTCTGGTTTGGGGAGACTACGCTTGGCACCGGAGGTCATATATGGACGTGACTGTGATCCTAAATGAAAACCGCGGTTCAATCCTTTGACCGCAGGCGTCCTGTGTCGTATACACGACAACTTTGTTCTCTGCGCAGTAACGAAGATGCGCTCGCGCGCACCGCTTGCCGTCACCACCTCCTTAACACCCCTCCATCCTGTACCGAGTGTTTGTCGAATGTTACCAGTGGAGGATCATACATCATTCTTTGTTCCAAAAGAGTCTTGAAGCAAATATTTAATACACCGGGTAGAAGATATAGCTGCCAAAGGAACCCAAGACCAACGCAACCTCCCTCTCCTCGACTCAATGTATGCTGCTAAACTGTCAGAGACTGTTGTTTCTCTTGTACCTGCCGTGTCCTCCGACTTTCAGTCTTCTTTGGAGCATCTCCAGATGAATAACTATACGTCCCGTACGGTCTCTCATACCTTCCGTCAATGATCCATCTTATAGATCATCACAGTTGTTGTTGTCATTGCTGTCGTTTATGATTATCGTGAGTGATGCTTATGTGCACGTGATCATTTTCACTCCGAGGTGACCTTTGCAATCACTGCAGTCCTCACCTTTTCGAGAGAGGTATGTTATTTCATTCTCCATACGATATCTGTTGGCTGACGATATTCAAAGATAGACTATGTTTGGGTGGTAAGGAGGCAACAATTATCGAGCAAGCACTAGGTCCGTGACAGCCCGGCAGCGCAGACCCTGGACAAAGGTCTCTACAATCTTTGTTCTGGTGTGTATAAAGGCTCGAGGGAACTCGGTTGCAGGCGTTCCGAATTGACAGTGCTGTAGGTCCGCTATCTCGGTCTTTGTTTGGTTATGTAGGTCTATTGTTGCCATGATGCATAGCAAATTACACGATTAACAATGAATCCGTGCTCAAGCCTCAGTAGCCTCTGTATGTTCAGAATTATATTGGAGAGGCTTACTCGAGCTGATCAGATATGTTTGCAGGTGGTAGCACCTTTGCCCCCGGCCCTGTCAGAGTCGGTTTTTTTGCTTCGCACCTTGTCTGTCATTAATGACTATCTTCTTGTAGACGTATGCATCTAAATTCCACTTGAAAGCTGTATTGTTAACAGTTCCGTAGGTGTAAGCGGATTGATTTACCACACTGTCAGTATGAGACATGCCAAACGTTCCAAAGGTACCGTAACATATCTGGTAGCTATTTGGGAATCTGCAATATTTTATAATGCTGCTGATTGTGGGTTACTGCCAGTGTACCCCCTGATTCCGTTCCCCTAACTGTGGTTTCAATTATAGTGGTAATGACCTTGCGGGTGTATGCAATGTGGAATCGGTCCAAAACCATCCTTTGGGTCCTCATGTTCATGTATGTGCCGCAGGTCGTCATTTCCTTTGTTGTTACAGGCATCTATGGAAATCCCAATACAAATGTCACAGGTATGTCTCGTGCTGAACTGCATGCATCACCGTAATCTCACGGAGATGGCCTCCATCTCGTGCCACCCTTCTCTCAAGTCTCAATTGTGCAAATCATTGATTTCTCTTTTTGCACTTTCTCAATCAACGAAATCTCAATCAAGTTTAACATGTATGCGAAAATCCCGCGATTTGTTCATGGTGCTACACTTTTGGTTCTTGCTGTCATCCAAACCTTGAAGCAATCAGTTGAGATGTACAAAGCGACCAAGCAGTGGCAGCCCAACCGATACATGCACCAACTCGTGAAAGATGGAATTCTTTACTTCCTTATGTACGTCTCGCTTTTCCACACACCCTCGTTCGCCACTATCACATTCTCCCATCCATCCTACTCTTGAGTACTCGTCCAAAAATTAACCACTCGGTTGTTTTGTTCTGAACTGCTAGGAACATGTTTTTCAATGTGAATTCTATGGTCCAATACGTGTCTATCCTAAACAGCAACTTGCTGCTCTTCATGAACTTGGTTTCTTCCATAACCGTATGCTCCATGATGCCTCGATTCATCATCAGCGTGCGAGAACTATATGACCGTGACCTCCTTTCCCGCTGGCAGGGAATTGACACCGGATTCGGGGTGTTATCACAACCCAGTGCCAGTGAAAATGATGCCATGTCTGCGATTGCATTCGCAAATATCTCCCCGGATGTTGTGGAAGGGGACGCGAACGAATCGGAGGCGATAACATTAGGAGATAATACGTACCAGGTTTGAACGAGGATTTTGGGTAGAAATCGGGGATGAGCACTAGCACTACTAGTAGGGTGTCCGGGGCATCGATGAATAGTAGAGGCTGTGGTACTTTGAATGGTGACTCGAATATTTATTTTTCCTGTGCAATATGCCTCGTCTTCGGAGCTTTCTGAATTGGTGAACAAGCCAAGGGAGAAGCAAGCTGGCTGGAATGAAGAAGGGCAGAGTTTCGGATCTGTTGTTTGAGGGTACGCTACGTCATTGTGAGATGACACGCGTAGCCTTGTGAATGGGTCCATGGGAGAAGGTAGATTTATGTAACACTCTCCTTCGATCAGTCCACTGGACTTCTTTTTGTGATACAGTAGGTCTCTTTCAAGGGATGCCTCACACCGTTGAGAGCCAGTAACCCTGACTGTGGTAAGGCGGTACATCTCATAAAACTTAAAAGTAATGCTCCGGGTCATCACAAGATCCGACCGTTGGACACCAATGCCAACTTGAACGCCAACGCCAAATTCGCGGTCGTAGTTGACGTTTAAATTACTCATGGTCACATCTCTGGTGACATGATTGCCCATGAGTCATGACTTTGTGCTTCAATCTGTTGACGCCGCTACCCTGGGCTGGGATCTGAATGCATCTGATAGTAAAAGTAATGCGCCAGATCGAGGCTGAGCACAGCGTCCCAAACCGTCGCAAAGTTCAAGATAAGGCTGTGTTGAACTGCCAGTACGTCCCCAAAACACGCTAGGCCCAACCCTCAAAGTCTTATCAAATAACCAATATTCCACAAAAAGTGAGCGCCTCGAGTCCTACTGCAACCCCAAGCGCGTCTCCGTCGTCTCCCCCATCCAGTGGTACGCGCGTTCGCCGACAGCCGGGATTCCTCCCCCCGTGTTCAAAAAAACAACGGCTATCGACATCATCCCGAGCTAGCAGAAGTGGGTTCAGAGGGTCGCGTTCCTCCGAAGAGCGAGGACGACGCTCTGCCCACGCGGTTTCAAAGTTCGCGCGCGCGGGGTCGGGGTCTTGCCAAGCCGTCAGTGGTGTTTAGTGTATCGAGTCGTGACCGAGTGCCACTTGGAAATAAGTAGCTCGGACGTGTACGAAGCGCGAGCGGCCAGTCAGGGAAGCTCTATCGTCATCCACCATCCGAGAAGGTCTCACCCAGCGGCACACAAGGAAGACACGATCTCAAACCCGGTGCACCTCCGTGATCGGAAGGATTGGACACGATCAGGTTCCCAGTCCGTCCCATGCGTCCGTCAATGCCCTCCCGACGCGTCCCCGGTCTCGTCGTGTCGTGCTGGATGCAGTGGAGATCATCAGCACTGGGAAGAGGTCACGCGGCCGTATCGTGAGTCGTTCCGGCGGCAGTCCGCGCTGAGTGTCCCACCGAAAGCGCTAGCAAGGAGCATCCTCACTCTATCCCTCTTCACCTGTCAGTCGCACGAACAAAGACGTCGAAGTGCATGACAGTCACTCTGGCTCTCACATTTCACACCCTGTTGCCGTGGAGCACGAAGAATGCGCCAATCCGGAGACGGGTCCAAGTATTTCGCGCGCTTATCCGCACCTCTGATGTGTTCCATATCGAAGCATTTCCCAGTTCTGATTCCACCCAGTTCTCTAACTCCTACTGTCCCAGCATACATCGAATCTTCAGATTTTGAGTAGTTGTCTAACGAAGCAGGGCAAGACACTGGACGAGTCAAGTATCCCGACATGGTACGACAATGCTGGGCTATTTGACGACCTCGTGATCATGTTAAGATAACTGACGCTGATACCTGTACAGGATGGGTGGTTTCGTCTATACTATCCCTGTGCCGTGCCGCACCCCCACCCGTTGTTTCGTCAATAGAGCCATGCTGCCCCGGAGGCGCGGCCGCTCGATTCTGCCAAACCGGATTTGCCCCAGCACTATTGTATCGAGTGTGC
>JBBPQV010000626.1:0-17524 GCA_038092675.1 Boletus rufocinnamomeus
GGGCCTGGTACAACACTACAGGCTGGCAAGCAGCCCAGAATATGAAATAGCAAGTCAGGAGGTCACCAACAAGGCCACTGACATCCTGAACCCAAATGTGATGAGCACCAGGCCAGTAGCACCAGTGGGCAATTCACACAAACCCACAGAAGACTGGTTGATGACCACATATGCAATATGGACGCCACATGTCAGGAGATCATGCAGAGAGGACCAAGAGGCAGTGGGTGATGAAGTTGAGGTTAGGGAGGTTGACAAGAAGCCTTGAATGACCAATGACAAAGAATATCAAGTGCATGAGCACATTGATGAAGAAATCAGTCAAGCAGAGACATCCACAGATGAGACCACTGTGATGAGCACAGTGAACACACCAGTGGAATCCAGTGCATCACTTGTGGGAGAGTGAGATGGTCAATCAACAACCAATGGTGCTGGAGCAGAGAGAGCCAAGGTCATTTGGGACTGAGGCAAGGAACCAAGGACCGGCACAAGTGCACAAAGCACGTCATGCAACCATGACCAACTGGCACAAAGACCATCAGAAGACCCTGGGGACATGACAGATGATGGCTCATGTCGTCCAGACAAGCCCACAGAACCCCCCAATGAGCCTAAGGGTGCACTGGAACAAGAGAGTGAGATGAGGGCTGAGATGGTCAAGGTAGTTGAGCCATACATTGAAAGAGGGTTGAGAGGATGTGTAGAGGTGATGGGCGATGACAATGACAAAACATGTCAACCCAAGAGGCCTACAGAGCCCCCAGACAAGGTAAAGCCTGTGTCCAGATGAGACAGTAAACCATGACTCAAAATGAGTGCAGCCCAGGTCAATCCAGGTGGCAAGATGGCTGGTAAACAAAACAGAGATGTTGGGCATGAAAGCACTGACACAACAGGCCACAAGGAGGTCAAAGAGGAGCACAGAGAAGCACAGCTTGAGGGGGAGAGTATAGAGATGCACCAAAACGTGTCAACCAAAGTGGAGAAGAAGTTGTCAAGGAGGCATGAGCAATTGACACTGAGAGCTAAAGAAGCAAGTCAGCACACCTCAATGGATGACAAGAACTCACCTAGACAACCCCCAGAACTGCCACCACAAACTGCTAACCCATCCAAATGATCCACACAAAAGAACAAGCCCCTGAGCATCAAGCTCAAGGGGGAGTGGAGGTGAGTTATGAGCTGTGACACTGGACCTACCAGCAATGGAATGGATGCATGGATGCATCAGGACCATCCAAGGGTGATGAGGATGCTGGGAATGTGCTAAGAAACCTGTGGAGCATGTCTAAACAAGTCCAGAAGGGACTGGAGCCCAGAGGTGAAGAAGACTCACCAAGGGGGTCTTGAGATGAGACAGATGAGCCAGACAGTGAAACGGCTGTACCAGGCCACCTCCACAACACTCCAGAACATCCTGAAGATGTTAGAAACCAGCACTTTGACAAAGGGAATGCACCAAGCTGAGATATCAGCCCAGAAGACCATACAGATGAGTTGGAGAGGTCAGAAGGTGTTGAGGCCAAAGTGCTGGACCAAACAGATGCACATGAGGCCCATAGTGTCCAGGAACATCCTGAGGATGCCAGGAACCCACACATTGATGATAGGAAGTTGCCATGTCAAGATAGAGGCCCAGGAGGTGATATGGGCAACCAAGATGAAACAGGAGGTGTTGAGGCCAAAGCGCTGCACCAAAATGATGGAAAAGGCGTCAGAATGCATGTGAGGCAGTGTGGAACAGACAGCACAATGAGTGGAGTGCACAGTGACTCAAAACAAGTCAATATGAGTCTGCTAGCTGGAGAAAAGCCAAGTCAGTGAGAACAGCCCAAGTGCTCAATGGATGATGTACCTGGACCACCCAGACCACCTAGCAATCACCCCAGATGTCCTATTGAGGCCGTGAACCCACCATGTCAATGCAGAAAGCTCAAATCATAGGCTAAAAGAGTTAGTTGAGCCAAAATCAGGAAAAGTACATACATATCAAGCAAAACAGTCACATCAGGACCATATCAGGTGGATCAGATCAGCCAGATGCAATGTACATGGTGTATAGAAGCCAGGGAGAGTTTCTGAGGCACAATGTGCAGGCATGATGGCACCAGAGGTGATTGAAGGCAACCACACAAGCAGAGATAGGACAGGCACTGTTGCAAGAGTACTTGAGCGAACACTGGCAGGACTCTGCTGAGGCTACACCAAACCCAAGGTAAAAGAGAAGAGGAGATTTTAAAAGTAGAGATGAGGCAGTCTTCCTTAATACACTCGCAAGGACGTAGGTCGCAAGGTACAAATGGATTAGACTGGGAAGTCCAGTCAACTACAGCTAGCTTATATATGTTACATGAAGGCACACGGACCATAGGGTCCATGGGAATGATTACTAAGTATAGATAAATGAAAAAAGGCATTGTGAGAGAAAAAAGATGATGATGGGAAGAAAGAAGTGGAAATTAATAAGGTGTGTGTGCAATGTGTTTGTCTAGACCATAGGTCACATGTGGTTTCTCACAGTCATGTGCACACCACATGACTTCAAACTCTGAAGGATGTAGAGTATGTGTGCAAGAGCATTAAGTTAAAAAGTTTGAAAATATTGTATATCATAACAGGCACCACATGTGACTCATGACTTGCCTTATTTGGGCATCACTGCTTGGACACAATGTGACTACACCATGGATGACATTTACTGCACACGATGCTGCCACATGGACACCATATATTTGTTTATAGAAGACCTTTTAAAGGTATTTTCATTTCTTTTATTATTTAGATCTTTTCACTATAGTAGATCCCCTTCCATTTGAGGGGGAGTGTTGGAGTTTACAAACATGAGAGTAGCTCACATAAGCTACAACTAGTATTTTTGGTCATAGTATCTAGTTACATGTCAGCTGGTTTCCCAACCACTGAGGTGAGTACACTAACATTAGAGCTACCTATCAGTAGTACTGACTACCTACAGTACTTAGATATTCAATACCCATTTATTGCACCAGGAAGGTGACTTATTACAGCAGTTTTCAAAAGTCCATGGAAAGTTGCAAACTATTTGGAACACTTTTGCTGTCACATGTCCAGGACCCCAGATGTATCTCTAGCTAATGTAATACTAGTTTTTTTTAATTGTTCTAGGTCACCATGTTGTCACCATCCCTGACTTTGGACATTGAGGATGACTTGGATGCAGAGCAGGTATTCTCTATCTCACTAACTGTCTATTCAAAGGTCAAGAAGATGTTGCAAGGTAAATCTACCTCAAGAGAAGTGTTATGGTTTGCTTCTATTAACATCTATTTATCTCCTATAATGCACTTCCTTCCATTGACTTTAATTTATTTTCTCTTTTCAAAGTCATGTGACTGAATCATGTGATGGGTCACATGACTCTTTACAACTCACAGCTCGACTCACCCATCAGCTATTCTTGATGTAGGCTATGCCATCAGACATTGCAATGCTCTCTGAGTTCCTTTGACTCTAATGGACACATTTATCCTTTTATAGTTATATTGTTCCCATGTTCATCTCCATGCTGTGCATGACTTCTCTTCTCTTTCATTCTGCCACTGTATGCAGTTGCATCATGTCTTTCATTTCCAATCTTCCATTCTATGGCTATGTCCAACACATGTTATGACTCATGCCTTTAATCTCCGTCACTCCTATATGCACATATATATCTGTATCAGTAGATCTGATACAAACATATATACACAAATGAATAGTATATAAACCTCAAGACTTCACTGGACATCCTCCAGTTTAGTTCTTTTGGATTTTTCCCCTACTTCCAAGACTGAGCCCAATTCCTTTACTTCTCATCCTCAGTTGACATTTGGTGACAACCTGAAGTACAACTTGTACTCAATTTAGGGTTGTTTCAAGGAGAGAAGTCAACAAAAATGAAGGAACTCTCATTTGCAGTCAAGCTCTCAAACTATGTCAATTTTTTGCAGAGCATGCTCCAAAAGCATGGCCAGGAGGACTATGAGGTCACAGCAAAGAAACACTATCCATTTAGATATATTCTACCAAAAACAAAGGGGTATTTTTTTCTATTTACTCTCATCACATAACTTCAACTAATGGCAACTGTAGGCAATGTAGAAAACTATGTATAGTATAGTCACTAAAGAAAACACTACAGTACTAGCAGGCCGAAATAAGCCTTGCTTACATAAGCTACTAATGTTCTCACCCATTTGAGATGAGTTTACAACAGGCAATGGGCTGCAGATGCAATCAATATTGACAACATCTCTGATTACCAGGAGATGGTGATGAAAATCACTGAAAGCAAGCTGTCTGTCATCAAGATTCTCATTGACATGCACAATATCCAGAAGCTGCTCCAAGCACAAGCTAGCTCTGGGAATGACTTGGACTCAGAAGATTCTTCTGGTGGTGGTGAGAAGGTGCATGCTGCATAGCATTGCATTTGACATACAACACTCAAGAGTCAGCATATTATTTTCTAGGTGAAATCTCATTCTGCAAAAGCCAACTATGATAGCTGCTTGGCTCAATGGTGCATCAAGCTTCAGCAGAAGTACCAAAATGAACATGATAATGGGTTGATGTATGTCAGGCCCCTTGGAGCTATCCCCCTGACACAGCCAATGATTCTCAATTGGGCTCATGCCCTTGAGGAGGGCCACACAACTCTATCCACTCCACCCAATATTGATTCATTCAATCCTGTGAATTGTTATGATATACTATATTTTCAAACTTTTTAACTTAGTGCATTCACGCACTTACTTTACAAACATTCAGACTTCAAAGTCATGTGATGTGCATGTGACCATGGGAAACTACACATAACCTATGGTCTAGACCAACATGCTGCACACATGCCTTATTAATTTCTGTTCCTTCTTTCTCATCATCAACTTCTTTCTCTCATGACATCTTCTTTTATTTAACTATATCCAGTAATCTTTCCCATGGACCCTATGGTCCATGTGCCCACCTGTAACATATATAAAGTAGCTGTAGTTGACTGGACTCCCCAGTCTAATCCATTTGTGCCTTGTGACCTACGTCCTTGCAAGTGCATTAAGGAAGACATTGCCTCTCATCTTTACTCTCCTCTTCTCTATACTGCTTCTAAGGCTTTGGTGTTGCCTTGTCAAGTCCTGCCAGTGTTTGCTCGAGCGCACTCACAATATGAATAAGACCCCCATTCTCCATGCAAAGAGAGCTTTAGCACAGTTACCACCACCATTGCCAGCACCAGCACCAGCCATTGATGTCAACTCTTTGACCTCTGTTCTCCTGATACAGACTCTCACCCAATCAGGCCTTCTTGCTTCAGTTGTGGGCACCATAACCCCACCTGCCAATTTATCTACCTCCATGCATGCACCTGTCCCATCCAGTCCTAAGACTCTAACTCAGCAGAAGAACAATGCTGTGTCATCACCACAGCTCGTTCCCTCTTCATCCCACTTGATGCACTACCTTGAGTATGCTGAGGTGCACTTAGGTGTCCACCATGTGCTAACTTACAAGACTTCCCTACAACTCAATGGAATTTGCCCCAACATTCTTCCAGATGTTGATGACAAGTTCCTTTCTGACCTTGGCCTTTCTGCAGGTGATGTGATCTGCTTGAAGAAAGGTAGTACAGTGTGGTGGAATGGACCCAATGCAAAGCAAAAATGAAGCAATACAGTAATGTCAGACACCAAAGGTTAGGCCAGTGGGGAACTGCCAGTGAAAAAGGTGGCATATCAGAAGTGGATTCATGATGGAGGTGGTGCATGATTCACTGGGCCACCAATGTGGGCAGATGATGCAGGTGGTCCACCAGGTCTGGACTATGATCTACTCTACTTTTGTGAGGTGCAGAACCAATGGCTCCCTATTCCACATGGATTTACTATTGACAAGGACAAAGAACTGTCTCAGCTCAGCTTCAGCCTTTACTAGTACCTTCAAACTTTCCTATGTACAGTGGTAGTTTGCAAATCAATGTTGACTCACACAATGAGTGGAACACAATGAGCTTTCAACAAAGGGTACAGAACAGTCACATCAAAAAAAAACAATACAAGACAAACTATACAATATATCCTGATGTCCAAAAATATCCCTCTGCTTTGTCAGGTGTGATACTCTGACAAGCACAAACAATAGACATGATGGGCGAGTCATTGGAGCCTTGATGACAGAGGAATGCCTTGACCACAGAAAATGCTTGCTTGATTGGATTATAATTGGGCAAGTACAGTGGGAGGTAAATGAGCTTGCAGACTACACAGTTGTATTGACTATATCAGCTTTGATGTTCCATACATATATGTGTGATACTTACAATGTTCATCTTCAACCAACTGATGAATTCACTCACCATGATGGATGTGGCAGTTATCCATGATAAGTACACTATGTTATGATTCATCCTTTTTCATTGAACTCTTTTCTTCTTTTTCCTTTTACTTTGCCTTGTCAAGTCCCTACTTGCCTCAGCCTTACTTTAAACTCTCACCCTAGTCATTACCACTGGCTAGTCAACCCCTTTGAACTCCCTTTGTCCACTCCTCATCATGTTTACTCTCCTCTTTGCTTAACCTTCCCCTGTATCCCCCACTCTGGATCCTTCACCCATAACTGGCCCTTCCTGGCCCCCATCTGCTGTTACCCCATGACAGCTACATTTCCCTTTCTCCCTCCTTGCTAAACTATGACCTGTGATTGCTCTCTCTCATGTGCATGGTACATTCATACATCCCTACCTATTCTATTCCCTTCACCCCTGTCCATGACCACCCAGTCATATCTCAGCCATTTAACCTTCCCCTTTGCCCTTATGACTCCCCTTTGCCCTACTATACAATATCTCCCCTTCATCCTAGTAGTAATCCCCTGCCTGCCCTCAGTCCTTCCAGGAAGGTATACTTAAACTTTGCTATATCATAGCTGTTCCCCATTCTCATCTTCCTTTCATACTTTGACCATTGTCCTTGCTTGTGGCCTTCCTTCATTACCCTCTGTGTCTCCACCCTTGCAATATACCCCTCTTGCTCATTGAACCCCTGACCCCCTTGAGCATCTCCTCATCCCCTCATCTCCTTGTCTCCTTTTCCTCTCCTCTCCCCACCACCTCACCCTCTTGTTCCTACCCCTCATGGAACCCTTGACTCTGATAGTACTCCCCATAGTACTCTCCCTACCTCTCATCCTCCTGGCCTTCCGGGCCTTCTTGATATTCTCAGCATCTCTGGTCCTGGTGATCCTCCTTACCTTCCTCACCTATGTACCTTACCATCCTTTGGGTCATCCCTGTCTCACTGCCACCCCATCCTTGAACCCTTAGACCCCCAGACCCTCTGATCCCCCTTTCCTTTGCCCCCCATTCCTTCAATCCTTGCCCTTGTTCCCCTAGTCTTCACCACCTTTAGGATTTCATCCCCAACCCTTTGGGATCTTCATCTTCACCCTCTTGCTTGTGAGATCCCTTCCCTCATCAGCAAAACAACCTTTTTCCCACATTTTTGCATTGCATACCATATCATCACATTTATATATACCTGTGCTTCCAAAAAATTGCACAGGAGCTTATTTTCATATAAAGATTGTCTCAAAAAAATTTCAAGGCAACTTAATATAAAATATGTTGACATAGATTTCCCCTATTTCTCTGTATAGATCTGCAATACTAGGTACCTTGCTGTGGTGGCTGTCCAGGTCTGTACATGTCTGTCAATACAAAGGTTGTTTTGCTGATGTAGCCTCTGGACTCCATGTGGATTACATTTGACATGCCTGGTATGCCTGATATGGCCTTGACATGGCTGTAAGAGTTGGTATGTACTTCTCTTTGTCTGGATGTAGCTAACACCTTTAGATCATGGTTTGAGCTTTCCACAGTGATGCAGCTCGTTTGGGTGGTGTATGAGAAGCTTATAGTGCTTGCTGGGTGTCATGGATGGCCTAGGTATGTGCACAATGCTCCATTCATACCATTTTTGCTGATGTGCTTCCTTTGTGGCCAGTGTCCTCCTCTCGACTTGTTTTGAGTTGTGGTGTGTGCTGCTTGTTGCGTCATCTGTTCGGCACCCTCTCCCATGCCTTTGGGTGCCTTCTGCATCATTTTGGAACTCCATTTCATCCTCGACACCTCCGGTTTCGTCTGGTTTGCCCAGTTGGTCTCCTGGCCAACTTTCTTGACTTGATGTGCTCAAATTGTCGAAGCGCTGCATTCTGTGGATTGTGGAGTGTCTTTGGGCACTGTGGACACTGTCTGGTATGAAAATCACCATATCTATGCGCTTTTGTTTGGGTGCAGGAAGTTTGCTTGTTGAGGCTTCCACATTCTTGTCTGATGTGAGCTTTCAGGCAGGTCTTCTGATGTGGCTACCACCCACTCTCTGTGCTGGGACTGCTCCTGAGTGGAGCAGAGCATTTCCCAGGTTGGTGGGTTGGTTGAATAAATAAATACAAGTCAAGTGTAGCTACCCAAATAGACAATTCAGTATTAGGTTCAGACAGGTTCGGACAAGTTCAGACCAGGTTCGGGTGTACTGCCTCATCCTGAACCTGAACCCAAACCCAAGAGATAGGGGTTGAACTGAACTCGAACTGAACTCGAACTTAGGGATTCAGTTTGGAGGTTTGGATTTGAACCTTGGGTTTGAACTGAACTTTGGCAACCCTAGTCCCGATGGCAGAGAACAGCGAAGAAAGGGTGGATGTGAGAGTAAGATACACACCCTGTGTGGGAGTGTTGGTTCAATGAGGGAGTGGCTTGAAGATAAGAGGCTAGTGTTGGTCAAGTAGTGATGAGAGGAACACAGCCAATAAAGAGCTAAGAACTCTGACTGGAGAGGGGAAAGAGGTTGAAGTGAGCTTAAAATTATAGAGCCTGAAGGGCTCTCTACTTATACATGAAAGATATAAGGTTAGAACTGAGTCTAAAAGATATACTGGGAATGCCCTTAGCCTGTGGGCTCCCATTGGTAGATAAAGTATTGTATGATCTACCATATAAGGTGTCAACCCTGTACCCTGACAGGTGATGTGAGAAACCCTAGCATGCAGGGTTGAGGGTATGACCTCATAATGACATATGTAATGACATCACTGGTCTAGGCATATGACATCAGTGAGTCTAGTCTGTGTCATGTAAGTTAAGGGTCACGTGCAACCAAAGAGATATGAGTAGTGTAATGAAATGGATAATATGGTGAAGACAATACAGAAAATAAACCATATTTCCAACATAAACAACTATATTTACCTAGTAATACCAGAGCAAACCAAGGCTATGGTACATTAGTTTAAAAGTAAGTATTAAGGAGCTTTCAACTCACCTCAGCTGATGCCTAAGATGGGCATAAACAACTGAGGTGTTTGGGAGTGAGAGCACTGGAAGTACTGGAAAGTGTGGGAACTTCTGGAAGCCTTGGAAGTGTGGGAACCTTTGGAAGCATTGGAAGCATGGGAAACTCTGGGTAGACTATTCTGGAGTTAGTGGTATTTTGTCACTCCCACTCGAGTGTAGTTGTAATCCCATACCTTGAACAAACTTCCAATGCTGGTCCTTTGCAAGCAGCTTCATAAGTATGTCTGCCACCATGTCCTTGGTGGGGACATATTGGACTGTTGCTTCTCCCTTTCCAACTAGGTCATCTCAGATGAAATGATATTTGTGTTGGATGTGTTTGGTCTGGGCCCAGAATTGTGGATTGTGACATAGAATGATAGCTGCCTGATTATCACAGAATAGTTCAGTGGGCGCTTTCTGTGAATGTCCAATTTTGTCAAAGAAGGTCTGGAGCCAGGCTAAGTATTATCCAGCATTACTGAGTCCAATGTACTCTGATTCTGTAGTGGAAAGGGCTACCATACTTTGCAGTTTGCTAGACCAGGAAATGGCTCCACAATCGCTGATGAATATGAAACTGGAGGTGGAACAGGAGTTGTCCAATTCTTGAGACCAACCAGCATCAGAGTATCCATGGAAGTCCATGTCCATGGAGAGTTCTGCTCCATTGAATTGGAGTTCCATGTCCTTAGTGGCTTGTACATACCAGAGTGCACGTTTCAGTGCTTCCCAATGAATGAATTTGGGCTTTGTGCTGAAGTGGCTAAGTGTGCCAACTGTGTATGCAATGTCCGGACATGTTCCAAGCATGAGATACATCAGTGAACTTATGACCATCAGGTACAAGACCTGTTTTCCTTCAATGATCATCTCTGGGACAATGTGATCATCCATTGGATCAGTTGTGGAAAGCTGGAGGCCATGTGCCATGGGGATCCATGCTGGCTTGCATGTGGACATGCCAGTTTGCTCAAGGATCATGTGACAATATTGGGATTGGCACAAGGAGATGGTCCATGGGAACACCTTCTGGAGGTGACATATATAGGTCTTCCTCCAGTTCTGCATTGAGGTAGGCTGTGGAGACATCCATTTGGTCCAACTCCAAGTCATATTTGGCAGCTAGGGTAATCAAAGTGCAAATAGAGTCAAGGTTTGCTACTGGAGCGAAAACTTCCTGGTAATCAACTCCTTTCTTTTGTGTGAAGCCACATGTGACTATTTGGACTTTGTACCATTCTATATTCCCTTTTTCATCTTGTTTGATTTAGAATACTGGTTTGGAAGTGATTGGAGTTGAGACTTTGGAGTTCCTCTTCCATAGCAGATTTCCATAGGTCCTTGTCCACTTTGGAGTAGGCTTTCTTTAAGTTTCTTGGAAGTGACTCTTCAGAGAAGTTTGCAGATCCAGCAAATGTGAAGTCCTCAATTGAGGCAGAAAATGCTCCTGGGAGTTCTGGTTCTGGAGGTTCCAGAGTATGTTCTTGGGCTTGTGCTTCTTCTCTGTGATTTTCTCATCTTGCAGCCTCTTCCTCTAGGGTGTGCTCATATTCTTTGTTTTTATTTGCTACTTGTCATTGCCGGTTGCTCTGTCATACAGGTGGAGGAGGAGCTGGGACCAGATCTGGAGCTGGAGCTGGAGCAGGAGGTGGGGTAGGAGCAGGAGGTGGAGCAGGAGCAGGAGGTGGAGCAGGAGGTAGGGCAGGAGCAGGAGCTTCATCTAACTGGAGTTGCTCTAGTTGCTCTGCCAGTTTCTCAGTGCTGGGGCTAGCAGGGCATTCTGGAATGTGTTCTGGAGCTGCAGGAGCATCTTCCACTGGTCTGGTGTTGTGTAAAAGTGGACAGTCATCATCATTTTGGTCATGCTCTGATAGGTGGAGATGCTCTGGAATTAGACCCTCCCACTGTCCCTCAATAGCAGGGCCATTCCATGGAGCAGATTCAGCCTTGGAGATTGTTTTGGATTTGTCAAAAATGACATGGCAACTGGAGATGATGGTCTGACATTTGATGTCAAGGAGTTTGTAGGCTTGTTGTCCATAAGTGTACCCTAACATGATGCATTTCTTTCCATGTGGTTGGAATTTCTCCCTCCCACTGCTCCTTTGGCATGTAGTCATAGGCTGGACACCTGAAGGGGTGGAAGAGAGTCAGATTGACCTGGTTGTTGAAGAAAATCTGGTAGGGGATCTTGCCTTGTAGTCCAGATTTGGACTTCATGCAGTGATGTAAGCAGTGGTGGACATGGCATCTGCCCAAAATGACTTCGGGAGTTTGGACTCCTCTAGCATGGTGTTGGCCAGTGTGGCCAGTGTTTGGTTCATGTGTTCTGCTAAACCATTTTGTTCTGGAGTGTATGGAGCAGAGGTTTCAAGGAGTGTGCCATCAGTCCAGAGTTGATCCTGGAAGGCTTTGTTGGTGTACTCTGTTCCTCCATCACTCTGCATGAACTTTGTGTAGAGTTCCAAAAAATCCTCCTGTCCTACTTTTGTTTGGAGTAGGGTTTGGACATCAGCCTTCCATTGGTTGTAGATTTGTAGAGCTTCACTTTTGTGTTTCATGAAGTAGATTCAAGGGAAGCAGCTGAAGTCATCGACAATGATTAGCCAAAATCTGTAGCCTTCATGCAATCTCAGAGTTATAGAACCTCCAACATCTGTGTGTACTATCTCCAGGGGGCAGGTACTCTGAGGTTTGTCCCAAACTCTGAAGGGTAGTTGCTTCATCTTGCCAAGTGTGCATGCTTTACAGAATGCAGGTGTTCCAGTGAGGGTGTTGATGCCTCAGAATTGGTTGGACTTGACCATATGTTGTATCTGGTCAATGGACATGTGTCCCATCCGTTTGTGGAGGAGATTAATGTCGATGGATGCATGGGCCACCTCTTTTTGGTCTTTTGGAGTGACTCTTGCATGGTATAGGCCATCTACATGATCAGCAATCATAACAGTGTGTGGTTTTTTTGAACATAGCAAGCATTTGACTTTGCTGGAAAGACAGTTTGAAGACCAGTGGAGGCAAGTTGATTTACAGAGATGAGTGAGATCTGGAACTCTGGGATTAGGAGAACATTTGACAGAATGACCTCAAAGGTGTTATGATTTATCTGGGGTACGCCCACCCCTATGTTTTTTTCTTCTTTTCTTTGTCCTTTCATCTCCTCGTCATTCCCTATGACTTGTCTCTTACTTAAAGTTGCCTTTCGTCTGTGGGGATTTCCCATAGCCTTACCTAGAACATTCACCCTTTGACCTGGTCATCTAGACCACCCTTTACTTAGTATATTTGTCATTCGCCCCAATCTCCTAGATCGCCATTTAACCATCTTAGTCTTCACCCTTCACCTGGTCATCTAGACCACATTCACTCCTTGACAGTGGCCTTCCACCCAGACCTCGCCCTTCACCCCATTCCTACCATTATCGGCCTGGTCTGTGCTCAGCTAGCTTACTTATTTAAACTGTATCCTCGTACCCATGTACCTTAGTCTTGATCTCCCTAATTATAAGCCTTCCTCGTCCTTGCCCTTGAAACTCTCTATCAAAAGCCTTCTCGATGACGTCTATTCAAATCCTACAAGTCGTTCTTGAAGATCTCCCTTGCCTTTGCCCTTGCACAAGGCTTTCTAGGGCTACACTTGCCCCTACCTGGGTCAAGCGTAACAAAAGGTGTTTCTGGACACTTTTGACAGGAGCAGTACTGTTCCAATTCCAATGGCATGTGCCACAGAGTTGTCTCCAAGGATCACTGGACATGAAGGATGGAGTGGTTGGTATGTCTGAAACCAGGACCAATGTGGGACCATGTGTGATGTTGCTCCAGAGTCTATGATCAGTGTGTTTCTCCCACTATTGCTTTGCTCAGATGATGAGTAGGCATGAATGGTTTGGATTTGGGGTTTGGATCCACATTCCTGCCAGTTGTGGACATCTGGAGCAGTGGCTCCAGTTGTTCCAAGGGCAGGTGCAATGTTTGTTTTGGAAACAACTCCATAGGCTTTGCTGCTGTGGAGTTTTTGGGTGGTCTTGACCTTCCTTAGTGGGAAGATTTCAGGTCTGGTTAGGATTTCATCACTTTGGATATTATCTGATGTCATGCTGACAGGATAGGGTGAGGTTGACAGAAGAAGAATTAATTTCTGATGGTGGTGTCAGATAGCCAGTAGCCAAAGTTCATTTAGAATGGAGTGTGCTGAGGGATGTGCAAGTGGGTGAGTTATTCAATGGGTGCAAGCAGGGCTCATAACCTGTGAAAAGTGGGGGTCTGGCTAGTAATACCAGAGCAAACCAAGGCTCAGCTACTGCCTAAGATGGATGTAAACAACTATATTTATCCAGTAATACCAGAGCAAACCAAGGCTATGATACATTAGTTTAAAATTAAGTATTAAGAAGCTTTCAACTCACCTCAGCTGCTGCCTAAGAATGCGCATAAACAACTGAGGTGTTTGGGAGTGAAGTGAAGAGACTAAATGGTATGAGGTTATGGCACACTTGTACCTTAATAAGTATCAGGGAAAGGAAATTTGAATGAAGACTAAAGTAATATATATGTAAAGGTGGTATTGCCAAGCAATTAACTTCAGAAAGTATTGGAACCACTGCTAACACTGGAAACACTGGAAGTACCAGAAAGCATGGGAACCTCTGGAAGCCTTGGAAGTGCAGGAACCTTCAGAAGCATCAGAAGCATGGGAAACTCCAGAAAGACTATTCTGGAGTTAGTGGTATTTTGTCAAATTCAAATTTCATTTATTCAGTCACTATGATGCACTGTGGTCCTTTGTGGATAATTTGGAAGCCAAAAAACACAAATTAGTACTTCCTGTAAATCTCTGTACAGCACTGTACAACAGATTTATGATTTGCTAATGTCCTCTTCCTCCACTGTCTCCCATCCACAAATGCCACTCCCTAAAACACACATGTCTAGCCACCCCAGATATCAAAATGGATCAACCTCACCTCAACCATCAATGGACTTTGAGGTGCCAATATCAATCCCACCTGGGCAGAGAGGTCAACTGCAAGAGGGATTTCCTGCCACATTTGAGTTTGCAGGCTTCTTCTAACACTTCCAGACCCTCAGTGAGTGTATCCAAATGAGGTGGCTTTGCAAAAGTAGCATGGGGCATCACCTCCAAGACATTGAGGTGTGCCTTGAGGGCATCATAAAATGGTAACAAATGCAGTGAGTGCAGGCCATGGTTACAACACATGGGGACATTGTTTGGGAGTGCCTAGTAGCCAAGCATCACTGGCTTGTCATTAACATGCTATGACATTATACATATTTCAATTAAATTGAATTTTGAAATGAAAATGTAGATCTTTCCATTGCTAGCTAATGACCTTGCCTGGTCATGCAAATATTTTATGAGAGTGTCATGTTTAATAGAAATTCTTGATAATTTTATGATTACAGTATATATTGCTTGGGAAAGTGTATAACTACTGGAATGATCTTTCCAATCAATAGCATAAATATTATCTTTGACAATGGCTTATCAGAAATCAGCCGAAGGTGTGGGAAAAAATTTGTAAGTACTATACAGTACATATTATATAAACTCAGTCCCTCTGACTTTTAATTTTCTTCACTCTTGTCTCTGAGTTTCCTTCTCAGAGCAAGAGCCACTCTAGTTCTTAGAGTTCATAATCAGGTATATAGGTTTGCACTTGTGTAAGGACATTTGTAAGTGTTTTTTTTTAATACTTTTTAGTAGTTACAATGGTAGTATACAGTGATAGTCTATTTGTGAATTAGTGATGTTGTAGATAATATTGATAAATAATATTTCTTTTCTTTGCATTATCATTGATAAGGTGAATTGAATCTACACAAACCTCATGATAACTTTTGATCTATGCTGTCAACATACTTTCCAAAGATTATATAACATTATATTGCTATATCATATTATTAGCAGATGATATTATCCTGGGTAAAACTCTAATAATGCTTATGAATTCTAATTTACAATAAGAACTGGCTTTTGAAATACTTCAGCATAATTTTTTTAGTTATTATTAATGTTCATTGACCTACATATACAGTATCTGGATATATATTTGATTAGCTTCTTGCCCATAATAATTGTTGAGCTTATGGCAAATGTAGGGTTTATAATGACAATATATAATATTACCCAAACTTTTCAAATTTAGTGAATAAGAAAGTCAGCAAGAATACATTTTCAAGCAGTTGAAGAACTGAAAAGAAGGGGAACATGTACAAAGTCTCTGAGTACTGTATATATAAGACCACAGCATGCTCTTGGTGATGACATATTCTCCAGATTGATGGAGTTCCATGCTAGTGACAGAGCAGAGAAAGTCTTTGATGTCTTCATAGTCTGAGTTGTGGCCCTTGTGGATGACCCAGCCTGGACCAGATATAGCACATGACAAAAGTGGGAAGATGAATCAGTGCAATGCAGTAGAGATGGATAGAGAAGAGACAGGAGACAGGCAGTGTCTTGTTTGTAGTGGAGAAGAAACATGTATGTGATGGCATGCTCAAGTTGGGAGACTGCAGCCATGGCACTGGAGATGCCATAGTCAATGTGGGTGGGCATGCACTTGTGCCAGTTGTGGTTGTGGTGGTCCTTGGGGTGATCTCTTGACCTGGTGATGCTGGTCAACCTGACACTGGCTGACTTCTTCTTGTATCCCACTATGGGTTTCTTCTTGACATGTGAGTATTCTCTTCATTGTTGCTCTTATCACCAATATAGATCACTGGCTGGGTGAGTTTGTTCAGTGCTGGAATCAGATCTGATCAGTGTGTTGAGCTGTGGGGTTATATTGTATCATTAGCCAAATAACTTGAAATAAATTCTTTCTTTCTTTCCATTGAATCACCACTGGCAGTTCAGCATTGGCAACACATCTACCAAAGGCTTAGAATTACATGTTACGCTAATGTGTAGAACCTAGTTGAAGCACACACTCAAGTGTAGTACGAAGACACTTAGAAACTCAGGGGTCTTGCTATGACTAATCTTTAGACTAATCACTCGCAGAATGACCAGATTCTAGCAATAGATTGCATAGAACTAGATGCAAAACTAGAATACAAAGGCAAAGCATTTATACTACTTGGAACGACGCACGGACCAACTAAGTAAGGGTGTGCATAGACCACCTGGGTAGAGGGGAATACAAGGCAGTACAAGAGAACTGCCTAAAGGAGGTTATTCATCCATATCAAGAAGATCGTCTGTAAAAGTGGCATATTGCATGGTCAACGCCATAAGGGCGAAGCCCTCTTGTGTATGAGAAGATGAATGGGCGAGAGCATAGTTAGAGGGATAAAAAGGGAAGAAATCCATAACATTACCCCCTTCGTATGGAAGAGACTCCGACTCTTCCTCTATATTCTCCAGTTCCAGCTGGGTCTGTTCTTCTGCCTCCTCAGTCTTGTCTGGACTGGTCTCCCTCATTGATCTTGTAGTTGGTGGGGTCGTGGTCCCAGTCGACCCACTCGTTGTCACGGAAGACACAGTTGTCGGCAACATGTCCGACCTCTCCACAGAGAGAACAGACTCAACAAGGGCATCAAGCCTGGATGTGTCCAGGGGTGGCTGTGCAGCAGTATGGGCAGATGTACTGCGGGCAGTTGGCCTGGAAGTGATCAGTGGAGTGGCACTCGTAGCACCTGAGACAGCGTTGGGGAGGAACATGAGGCCAGGGAGAGGGTTGGGCCATTGGTGGAGTGGAGGGTTGGCGACCGACGGCGGAGAGGGCGGGGAGATGGGGCGAGCGGGGGCGACGATGGTGAGGGGTCCCGGGGTGGGGACGTAGCGGGGAGAGTGGGAACAGCCCACGTTTCCTTGTTGATTTCTTGCACCCACCGGTGGGCCCAATGGGACAAGGACCGTGGTCCCAAGTCTGAGTTGTTGTTGTTCCTCCTGTGAGAGGTGGGCGTGGCGGACTCTCCTAAGAGCGGGGAGAGAGGTTGCTGGCGTTGGAGGGGCTGGTGTCTCCTTGATGCTGGTCCGAAAGGACTCAGCTGACTCAGAGTGAGCCCTTGCAGGAGGTGTGGCCCTATCAGAAATGGTACTGGAAGAGGGGGGTGGAACTGGGATGGGAGTGGGAGAGGGTGAGGTGGACCAACTGTTAATGCCCCCATGGGTAGCTCCATGGTTGGAGGGGTGAGGAGCAGGGGTGGTGGGGA
>JBBPQV010000627.1:0-17523 GCA_038092675.1 Boletus rufocinnamomeus
CCTCCTATTAATCTCCGTCTATCTTACTTATTCTAGTTTACTAATACTCACACGATTTGTCATCACATAGCCTCACATGCACAGACCAACATCATAATAAGTACAAACAACGTAGTCAGTATATATACCTTGAATCAATTGCCCCAAGAACTTCAGTCAAGTTCTTGTTGGGATTCCCTCTCAACTATTCTCTTTGCTCTACAGTCAGTTTGCGTGATTGAGTGACCTGAGTCATTATTTGATTTGAGGTTGCCAACAGTGTTATCCTTCCCTTTGGCCTCCATCATTTCTTCATGCCTTTTATCTTCATCATCTCACGGATCTTGTGGCGATGGCCTTTTGATCCCACTTGGCTGATGTGTATTGCTGAGCAGCTTAACCTGAACTGCTGGGAGTCAATTTGCTGGGAGTGTTTCAGTAGACATGGTGGTGACAGTGATAGTAGGTTGGGCAGGGGGAGTGGGGGTTGCTTGGAATTTCTTCCACCAATGAGTGGTGGAGTTGCCAAGGTCAGCATCAGAAGGGATGCTTGAGTTGCTTATGAGGTTTTTAGTCCATACAGCCTTGCTCAGGAAATCATTGATCACACTGCTCTTGCGAAATATTTCATCCAATGTGATTGTTTCCTCAGATTTCATTCTGAATTTTGATGCCATCTCAGGTACGATACGTGGAATGTGCACTCCCTCCAGGATAAATTTTCTTGCCAACGTCTGCCAAAGAAATCATGAGTGGAAATCACATGAGATTGTCTGACTTACAACTTTCTCAGTGAATGACCTTATTCACTGTGTCTCTTCAGCCTGCTGGACTCTTGGACCCTTCATTGCCTCGACCATCCAAGCAGTGTGGGAGTAAATATTTTCTTGAGCTTTTGTGACATTGCTGGACATGTTGTGACTTGTTCGCTGTATTGGGCCGAATGGGCTTTCCAGGACCTCAGAGATTCAGTGAGGTTTGATGTTTCTTCTTTAGGCAATTGCCGTGTGGTGTGAGAATAGTTGAATTTGTAAATATAACAAATAGGTGAATGTAATGGATTTCGCGATTAGTCAAAGGAAAGTTCGGTGAAACTAAATTGCTCTACACTATGCACAATTCAGTCCAATTCCCCAACTTCAGAATCAAGCTCCAACTAACTTGCTCAGTGACTCTGAATTATATGCCTGAGAAGCTGAGCCTGGGTATGCATAGCTTGGAGTCTCCATGAAAACTCATTCTTGCTGGAACAGTTCTTGCACACTCTGTCACTGAACTTGAGTGCGAGCTTCAAACTCAGTGAGGTCATTCTGGATTTCTGTGTTATCCTCTTGGAGTAATCACGAGGTTTTCGAGAATATTTGGAGCAGCTGATAAGCCTCCTCCAAGTTCCCGCTGCTGTCCTGTCCAGTGAGACAGCTGGCTTGTTTCTCAATCAACCTGAATACCAGGTCACAAGCTTCAGAGATGGCAGACTGAAGTTTGCCATGTCTCCTCTTCACCACTGAAATTTGGTTTCGCAGCGCCTGTAGTTGTCTAAAAAAAATCAGGGGCTGCTTCATGGAAACCAGTATGACTTACTCAATTGGAGAAGGCATGGATCTGGGAAAATTTCTCTGACCTTGATTTCAGTTTAACAGCAATTATGTCTTCATCAGCAAGGGGGAACATGCCATAATTATTGGGTTTATTATGCTGCCCTATTTGGCAAACAATGAAATGCTGATGAATAAAATATCTTAATGGTATTGTCCAGTTCACCAACCTTATCAAACATGTCTGCCGCCGACTCTTTTCACCTCACTGCCCTACTCAGCTCTGAGCTTAATGAACTTATGGTACCCACCCCTTCGCTGACCCCATTGGTACAACCCCAGCAATGGCAGCTCAACCAACTTCTGGCCTCTGAATTGAACAATCCCTTTCCCCGACATTTGCCATCTCCATCTGTCTTGTTGCAAGACCAGTGAGCACTCAGCCTCTTGCTTGCATCAGACCTTAATGATCTATCTCGCCCTTCACCTTCCCCAGCTCTGCCTGTCTCTTCACAAGATGGGTCACTCGCTGCCTTACTCAGTTCAGATCTTAATGATCTGCCTCGTCAACCTTCGCCTTCACATCCACCTGTCTCCTCACAAGACAAGACAGCACTCAATACTCTCCTCACTTCAGATCTCAATTATCTGGCTTGACCTTCCCCTTCCCCTTCAAAAGTATCTGCAGTCAAGCGACTGCTCCATTCTGACCTCAACAGCCTTCCTTGCTGATCACCCCTGCCGCCATCATTGGTCCCTTCAAAGTGACCTTTGGACCAGCTTCTGGAGTCAGAACTCAATGAACCACCACCTCCCCCACCTCAACTATCCACACCACGGCAGGGAAGGATGATTGCATCATTATTAGAGATGGTGTGGACATCTCAGCAAGTGTCCAGGGAGCTGTCCTCAGATGTCAACCAGGTCCCTGGGTCAAGTCAGAGTCCAGAGAAGCCAGATTACAGCGAAGATGAAGAAATGGAAGGAACTTCAGGTGAGTGGATTATTCGCTTTGTATCCCTGAAGTTTGTAACATTTATAGGTACTGGCGCTCCTTTGAGTTTCCTGGAGTTGTCCCCAGATCCACCCTCATGGCTCGATATCTTGTCCATTGAGTCTTGCCTTTACAAAATAGTTGGTGAATGGAGACGAACAGAGCTTCCAGATCAAGAAAACCTGCACATGCTCATTAATAAGAAGAGGTCATTGGAGGATAGGTATGTAGACTTGAAGATCCAAAAGATGAAGTTGTGGGAGATTCAAGAGCAGTTGGAAGCATCGGAAAGATGTTTGAGGAGGGGTATCCAAGGTTAGTGTGTTTCTATAGCGTTAAATCTGTACATTTATTCCCACTGTGCCTTGCAATTCTTGCCAGGACCAGCGAAAAGGTCGCTAATGATGGGTGAGGATAGTGGTGTTTGGCCGTCTCATGATGTATTTCAGCAACACTCAAGGAAAGTGGTGGTGAAACAGTTGCTTTCACAATAGTGCAACAGTGCCTTCACAATCATGTACTTTGGCAATGTGTAGAGAAAAGACAGCCAGTGAAACAGCAGTTGACAGCTGTGCGTGGTGTGACAAATGTGCATATATTCGCCATGTCACACCTTGCTGCATCTGGGTATGATTTCGTGCCATACTGCACCTGCCACATACATTTGTACCATGTCGCACCAGCTTCACTGTGATTTACTTGTTATGACATTGACAATGTATGTGTACAAAATATGAAAAAAAAAACCAGAGTGGGTATAGTACCTGTGTCTTATGATCTTGAAGACATTTTCCTTGCTGAAGTAGCATACAGGCCAAGGTAAGGGAAGAGCATACTAACCATGATACATGAGGAAGACTGTCTGTATAGTTGGATAGTTTGGGAGGAAGTCCGGGAGGGAGTCCTGGGATGTATAGGGACGGGTTGCCTATTGAGTGAAAATCGATTCCGGCTTCTGCCTCTGCGATGCAGAGGTAGTTTTGTTCCTGCTCCTTCACATCCAGGGCATGAATATAGTCCTGGAGAGAATGGAATCCAGCTATTTTGGACTGTTACTGGTCATCTAGGTGGTAGAATCGTCATAGCAAGGGGTAGATTGGTTGATAGGTCGACCAAATGAGACCAATTGTAGTCACATGTTCACATAAGGTTAGGGTTAGAGGGTACAGAATGTACACAATACTGACCAGGCAACTGCAAATTATGCAGCAGGCTACTCACACTCCTGTCTCCCATCGACTGCCCTTGGATCAACTTGTCCTGACTGACAGACAGCACCATACCCAACCCCACATCCCAGTCTGAGTCTGGTGATTTGGCTACAATGAGAATGTGCCATCCAAAAGATCCATGTCCTCCAATGCCACCTTCAAGTTCATTGACAGCAGACAATCCCATCCCATCAACCCCACTGCCTCGTGTGCTGGTAATCCAAAAGCCAAACTCAAACTAGCATCCAGTTGCATTCTGACACTGACAGTGCCATCACCCACCTCCAAACCTCTTGATTTGATACCTCAGATTACATGGCAAAATGTCCATTGCTGCAAATGGGAATTGGGCAAGCACACACAATGGTGGCAGTGCTAATGCTCTGTGTCTGGTGTGCAGAGTCACACTGCAGACTGTTGTTGTGTGGTGTAACAAGGACAGCAGGTGGAACACTGTGGACGAAATAAATGGCATGTGATTTTTTGCTCGATTTTCGGGTGTGTGCTGTGTGTGACTGATTCAACAAGCCATAAGGCTTCTGATTAGATGGCTTACTCCATTTACAGGTTTGGCACGAGTCGCAGAAGCGTCTGACATCTTCTACAATGTCTTTCCACCATATCAGGAAAATAGAGTGCTGCTTATTTGTGCTTGTCATGCTTATCACACCAGAACTAAGGGTAAAAAGTGAGGTAAGTAATTAAAGCATGCATAACTGCAAGTAGCTGAGATTTCATACAAGCAAGACGAGCAAAAACCTTCGTCTAAGCATAAATAAGGGTGATCACATATAATAATCATGACAAGCAAGTTTGGATTGGAAAAAGTGTGATAAGTGCACTAAGGAAAACACTGACTTTTGGCTATCTGCATGTGGGACAGAGTAGGGATTGTATGACTCTGAGGATACAACAGAAAAAATTGTGAGGCATTGTGAGAAGGGGGCAGGGGACTGGTAGGGAACATGTCAACTTGAAGGACATTGTGCAGCCATTGACGGAACTCTGTCAGAGCGACCAGAACAATGTTTAGTTTCCACTCAGGATACTGATGCATTCTGAGGGAGGGTGTCAGCGACAGCAAGAGAGCATACAAGAGCGAAAGCACAACACACACGATTGTGCATGTTGTGCAATTGCTCCTGCATGCTCTTGGTTGGCAAGGGTGCAGGTGCAGCAGGTGAGGGTGGGGATGAGGTCAGCTCAGGGGATGGGGATGGAAGCATGCACTGGGAGTGGTGGCAAACATGCCATTGCTCCTGCATGCTTTGGGAGGGAGGGCAGGGGTGAGAATAGGATGAGGGTGGGGGGCAAAAATTTGGCATATTGCTAAATGCCATCCTACTCGTTTCTGGATTTATGGACTGGAATAAAGCAGGGGGTAGAAGCTGCATCCCCATGTTGTTATTCCAACCAGTTTGCCCTTGTAAGAGGTTACAGGGGGATGGCGTTAAACTTAGGTTGCCAGGGGGGACAGTACAACTGGCAACTGATGGGGGCATGTGGAAGCCCACATTCACCACAGTTGGCCCAACTCTGGGAAGGGGAACTTGGGGAATTGCAAAAGGGTCACTCCATGTGTCAAAGCCTGCGCCCATGCTGAAGGATGCAAAGTCATTGCCCAAAAGATTCATGAATGGGGTCTGAATGCCTTGCATAGTGGGGGCGCTGAGACTGTTAGATACACTGACATCTTGCACGTGTGTTGCAAGATGAGTGGTCGGTGGTGTTGCAAATGAGTAGTAGCCTGAGTGGAGAACAATGCAAGACCTATGGAGTGAACCAAATATGGTACTGCGAATTAGGATGTAATCTCGAGTGGTTTGTGCTCAGCCATAGGAGATTTATTCATCCGAGTCCCAGCTTGAAGATTTTCACTGTACTAATACCCTATTCATCAACTTCTCACTCAGATACCTCATCGGCTGAGACTTGGAAGGTGTTGGACACCAAAATACGGCCAACAGACTTGTATTCATGATGGTCTGGGTGTGTGCATCGGAGAACAGCGTCTATTAGGACTACTATTAGTAAATACTATGTAGCTTTCCTAAGGGCTAGTACTACTAGGCTACAGTAAAACCTTGGTTGTTGTGCTTATGGGTTCCCATAGATTATCTTGACTTAGCTACATTTCCTTTCTCGGCACCATGCGACCTACCACTCCTCACCGTGCTCGTTCAGTCTTTCTTCCCTCCACTGGCAGTCAAAAAGACTGGAGGTAAGCTATGCTACCACATTCATTCCATCCCCTTTCATTTACTTACTACTAGTCTGCTCTTTCTATTTAGTTGGTTGCTTCCGGTTGTTCCAACAGAAAGGTACATACATCTTCCGGATGGGCCTGTGCCAGGACCATATTACCATGTTGGACCATTGACGAGAATGCCCTGCAGGGAACAGGTATTACAAGTATCCAAATGCAAATGATGGTACAGCATAGTTTGCATTCCACACTGCCATTCCATCCATGAAAACAATAAACTAGGTCACCCGAAGCACACTGTGCAATACGAATGGTCAGATGTCTTGTGGACCTATGTAGCAAGTGACAAGAGACCCCCAGGTATAGTCCACTCCATTTTGCCTGCTGTCATTGTTTTTCTTGCAAGTCATTCTGGCCCATCACCTTGAGCTAACATCCAAGTTCCATGCAGTGCAATGTAGTGCCTGGCTCATGCACACACGGTCATACCCGAGTATTGAGGTACATTCTGCCTGCGTCAGGATTCTCCTCATCATTGTCATGCACCCTGCCCAACTTCTTTTTTACCTTCTTCCCTGCATTTATTCATGATCATGACTCAACCCTACAGGAATGGAAAGCGGATCTAGCCCGCCAATGGTGTGTACAAATGAATGCTGCAATTCTCAAGGCCTGCAACAAGGAGGAATGTGAGCACATGGTCCAGCTAGCAAGCACCTGAACCACATTTGAACAAGGCACCAGAATGGAGACAGAGTGAGCTCGTCAACACATGTTCAGACAGTGTGCCTATGCCTGTCCATGATCCTTGGATGGAGGTTGAAAGAAGTTTGGATGAGCTACAATCCTAGCTTCAGGGCTCCTGTACTTCGCCATAGATAATGTTGGCGGGGGCCCAGACTGCACCTGTACCATCCATTCGTTTCCGATCCACAGCACACATGTGTGTACAACAATGCTGACAGATCATTGACAGGCTTGGCAAAGTGTCACCGGATCCAATATCATACAACTGCTTGCTCAGGGACCACAGCATCATCCAGCTCTTGCATCACATCTGTCTAACCCTGCAACAAATTCAATGGTAGAGGAGCCTTCTACTGACTACCATGCAGTATCTATGGCACCGTCGGACATTGGTAGGTGAAGTAGTATTTCTGGGAGTAGAACTTGTAATTCAGTTATCAGCAGCCCTGCCAGCTATGAGTCAGCGTCCCAGCAAGCTGTCTCAAGCACTCTGCTTCAAGCAACTTGATGGGTTCAGGGTTCATCGAGAGAGAGATAGTCTGCAGGATGGCAGTCGCAAAGGACGACATCTCAGAATATAGTCTAACACATCTGGATTACTTCATATATCAAAAAAATCATATACAGCATCCAAAGTTCGCAAAGGGAACCAGATGTTGAACTCCACCATACCAGTTCCTTCGAGTTTTGACCCAGTGGACATCACTGACCCTATTGACTGCTTACTGGATTGCATCGACCTTTCCATTCTCAATGATAGGCCACGACCATGCTTAATCTCGGTAAGTGGCAGCTTGCATGCCCTCCAAAATGTAACTGATTTATTCTACTGCTAGGATCACCCCCTTCTATCTTGGGCAGAGCATGATTGAGAGGATTTCCTCCAAGAATTGTTCTGCTTGGAAGGGTGTTCTGGTATCACTGTCTGTACAAGATGCAAGAACCAACCTGCAATATTTTGATGCAGCGACTGCCTTGGACTTGAGATATGTTGCAAAGATTGCATTGTATTGATCCATCAATGCCTCCCATTACATCTGATAAAGATAAAGATTAGAATATACATGGGTTCCGTTTTGACATGTAGGACTTGGAAATGGACGGGTTCATTCTGGAACCGAATGACCCTAAAAGATCTCAGGCTTGTCATTCAGCTTGGACACAAAACCAGAGATGTGTGCTATCTTCCCAAACCACCCCACTCCAATGACTTCATCATCATCAACAACAATGGTGTCCATTCTGTTTTGTTACATTTTTGTGGCTGCAAAACTGCTGATATACACAGTCAACAACTCCTTCAACAGTGACTATTTCCTGCCAGTACGGATCAGCCATGGACAGCGGCCACATTCAGCATTCTTGAAGAATACCACCCCCTTTCTCTAGAGTCAAAGGTTTCCATGTATCACGACTATGTGGCCCTTGCTTGCCATAATAACAACACAGGCATGATGCCTCCAAAGGTATGTATACTGCTCAGTGCCTAGCTGGTGTCAGTCATTGTAACATTATTTAACAACACAGGATTGATATGAGCAGTTTATGCACATCATTCATCAGTGGCGACATTTGAAGATGCTTAAAAGAACAGGCCGGGAACATGATCCCACCAGTGTGGATAACACAAAGGAGGGAGAATGTGCCATCTTATGCCCTGCATGTCCACATCCTGGCAAGAACCTGCCTGACGACTGGGACATCCAACAAAGCACCAAAGAACAAAGAGTAAGTTTTTTTTTGTTTCCTGTTTTCCTTCGGCATGTTCTGATGCTTCTCTAGGTGGCTCTATGCTCTTTTCATTGCCATCAATGCCAATTTCTGTTTGAAGCAGAAGATGAGCTCAAAAGACAAGCTTGACCCAAGTCTCAGTCGAGGATGGTCATACTTCGTCAAGGAACTTTCATACAAGCTGTATTTAAAAGAGCACTTCCATATCCGTCAAGAGGTTAGTGTCTCAAAGCTTGAATGTTTGTACCGACTTGGAACTGATCATACCAAATACAGAAAAGTATGTGCTCAGGACACAATGCTGTAAGTGGTGCAGACACAGTCTGCTGTTGGCATCACTGCCATGACGGGAGCAGGGACCATCTGTTGTGCTCAACATGAGATGAGGTTTGCTGGTGGTGTGGGGGATTTACAGAAAGGGGAAAGGTACGTACTGCAGCATTAATGTATCACTGACATTGACGTTTTGCAAGATATGTCAACATGGACTATTCGTTTTTTTCGGCGCTGAGGGACACACCTGGCAAGCATATCAACTAAAGCAAGTGAAAGGTATTGCACACCACTATACAATAGCAGTAGACTCAGTCACATGCGATGACAGCGAATGGACTCGGTATTCACCTATACGATAGTGGTAGACTACATATATGTTAGCTATCATGTTATGAATAAGCACGAAAGGGAAAAGTAGCTCACCTCAGTCATGGGCGATGACAGCGAATGGACTGAGGGGAGACGAAATCTATCATAGCACTAATAAACGAAAGAGCACTCTTGTGTGCTCTTGTGAGACGGAATAGCTTATAGTGATAAACTACGAAGGGGAACAAAGGACGCAAAGAAACAATGTGAACAAAAGACATAGTAATGTATCAGTACGACAGGTAAAGGAAGATAAGGTACAGACATTGTCATGGCAGTGATATACCTGAGTCAACGTGCACAATAGTTTACGTCACCTGATTTGGTCACTCCACCATGCTTGCTATTCCAACACTCCCCCTCAAGCTGAGTGGAGCCCAAGCTTGGAGGCAAAGTGCTTCACTTTGGGTGAAGGCAGGGCCTTGGTGAAAATGTCCGCTACCATGTCCATGGTGGGGCAGAAAACTAAATGTAATTTACTGTCATCAATAATCCAATGAATGAAATGGAAATGAATATCAATATGCTTGGTGTGTGTGTGATACTGGTGGTTTTTGGTGAGCACAATTGCAGATTGATTGTCCGAGAAAAGAGTGGTTGGCTCGGTGATGGGGGAGGAGACCTGTGAAATGAGCGTGTGCAGCCACAATGCTTCTTTTGTTGCGTGGGTGGCCACTACGTACTCGCTTTCTGTTGTGGAGAGTGATATGATCTCCTGGTGCTTTGAGCTCCAGGATACAGCTCCTCTGTCAATAAGAAAGGTGTAGCCAGACATGGCTCGCCTGTCTTCAGCCATGCTTCCATCCACATCGGCAACTTTTTTTTTTTTTTTTGATTCCATTTTTGTCCTGTTGGGGTTGGCTAACCCTATGTAGGACAGAACTAACATGGAGCTAAAGGGACACCTGTGACCCGCCAAATCCCTGATTTTGCGAATGCCCCAGGAGTAGGCTGTAAGGCCCCTCCTGGTCCTGCGTCGGCATAACCTAACAACGGCTTGGGGTCTCCCCCATAGGTCAGCACAAGGTCTCTAGTCCCAATTAGATACCTGTAAATACACTGTACAGTGTTCCAATGTGGCATATCCAGGTTGGATGACAAATGGGAAATGGTGGTAACAGCGTATGAGATGTCGGGATGGGTGCTGAGCGAGGCATACATTAGGGAGCCAACGGCTTCCCTGTACAGGACATGATGCATAGCTCCATATTCTGCGGCTGTGGATGGGGACTGAGAGGCATTGAGTTTGATGTGGGGTTCCATGGGTGTGGAGATGGATTTGAGCTTGTTGAAGTTGAAGTGATGGATAATAGAGTCAATGTATGATTTTGGAGACAGAGAGAGCGTATGACTGGAGTGGTCTCACTTTGCCTCAATACCCAACAACCAATGGAGTTCTCCCAGATCGGTTACTTCGACATTTTCACAAAGTTGATCTTTCAGCTTTTTAACTAGATCAATGGAAGTGGCCGCAATCGTACAGTCATCAATGTGCACCACAATAATCTCCAGATCTGAGTTCTTTCACCTGATGAAGACAGCTTGGTCAACATTGCATTACTTGAAGCCTAGGCGGGTGATGAGGATTTCAACAAGCTTTTGATACCATTGGTGACTGCTTTACTTCAAACCATAGAGTGTCTTGCAAAGTCGACAGACTTTGCTAGGGTGTTCTCACAAGGCGTAGCCAGGCAGTTGGCACATATAAATTACTTCTTCGCTGGTGAGTTTGCCATTGAGGTAAGCACCCTTGATGTCAACTTGATAAAGTTCCAAGTCTTGTTGTGTGGCAAGGGCGAGGATGGTGCATATGGAGGCAAGTTTGGCAATGGGGGCGTAGGTGTTGAAATAGTCAACGCCGGGAACTTGTGAGAAGCCCTGGGCCACAAGGCATGCCTTGTGACACATCATGTTGCCAGCAGCATCCTTCTTTGCCCTGAAAAGCCATTTGGATCCCACGAGGTTTGTGCCTGGAGGTAAGTCAGCTAACTCCCAGGTACCCACCTTCTGAAGAGTCACCAACTCCTCAAGTATACCCTGCTCCCACTGCAGCCAATCAGTATGACACTTGGCTTCAACGAGTGAGGTGGGTTCCAGTGCTTCAGCATTGGCCATGAATTCATTTAAGGCCAAGGCTAGCTCGTCGTCGTCATCATAATCAGTAATGGTGAGCATCTGGTGGGCTGTTCCCTCCCCCTCAAGCATGGCTGGGCCAGGTTTGGGTTCGGGGACTTCATCAATGGGGTTTGGAAGTTGGATGCCACACGATGGGGTGGAATCAGCAGCTTTGCCATTGATGATGTTGAGGATGCACTGACTGGGTTTTCTCATGCATTTAGGGTGAGTGGAGTTAGGGTCAGGCAGCGGCGCTGGCTGTATAGCTGGTGTCTCGGGTTTTGGAACTGGGGGTTCAGTATCTGTGAGCTGGTCAGGCCGTGGGTTTTGCATCAAGGTAACTTTGTTTACAGGTGGATCAGTATTATCCTCCCCCTCGAAATTACCTGGCATGAAAACAACATTGCGCTCAATGGTGATGTGACACTTTCCAGGCCAGTAAACTCTACAGCCATTTTCCATTTGTTCATCAACCCCCATCCAACGTCCGACTTCAGCATGGGGCACAAGCTTGCTGCTTTTTTTCGGAGCAAATGTACACATTGGATCCCCAGGTATGCAAGTTGCACAAATTGGGTTTCTTGCCCATCACAGCCTCGTACAGCATCAAGCCATTTAGCATCCTGGTAGGCATTTTATTCTTCAACCAAACAGCATAATGAGCTGCCTCACCCCACAGAAACTTTGGTAGTTTGCTCTCATGGAGCATGGCACATACTTTCTCCAGCAGGGTGTGGTTGAGGCACTCGGTGACACCGTTGTGTTGAGACATATCATGGGTGGTAAGGCATTGGCAAGTTCCCTGCTGTTTAAGATACAAAATGAACTCCCTTCCCATATACTCACCCCCATGATCAGAGTGTAGGATCTTGACTTTGGTTGACAATTGTCAGTCAAGCCAGGCCTCAAATTCCTTGTACGCTGCAAAGGTGTCACTCTTCTGATGCAAAAGGTAAAGGTAGGTGAGCCAAGTCTTGTCATTGCTGAAGCTGATGTAGTAACAATGATCGCCTAGTGTAGTGACGGGTGACGGTCTCCAGACATCAGAGAAGATGATGCCACCAAGCTTGTCGGATCACTCCCCCTCATGTTCCTTAGTGATAGGCTTGCAAGTAGCTTTAGTATATACATCAGCAAACCAACTTTTAGCTGGACAGAGTTGGCCAGATTTCCCCAGCAATGTTCCCAACTGTCCAGAGCTGGACAGAAAATGTGAAAAAAATTCTGCCTATAAACTGGGTTTGAAATTTTTACCATATAATTTTACCATTAAATATATGCTTTTGACACCACTGCCCTGACCATTTTAGATAAACTACTTACATGACAAACAAAAACTTATTGTGGAAAAAGAGCTGTTTTGCTGATGTATTCAGGCCTCGCAGAAGGTGCTCTTGTCCTGCAACAAGTCAAATTTCAAACCACTAACAAGACCTTTTTCAGCTAGATGGCATGCCACAGATGGGGCAATGTGGCCCATGCGGTGGTGGAACTCCATGACGGTGATTGGTTCTGGGATTGTGGCAGCAGTGGTGTCATGCTTGTTGAACTAGTGCATGTATTGGCTAGAGTTATGCAAAGTGTACTTACCTGCTGACTAAGCAAGGTAACGGTGAATGTAGTGGTTGGGGATCAAGAAGTGATTAGAACTCAGCTCAGCTGAGTTTGTACTTAAGTACAGTGAATGTGTGAACAATAATACAAGTATGGTAAATACTACTCCTATCATTCAACACTCCCCCTGGTTTAATATACCGTAGTATTGTAAGACCTATGTAAAATCAATCACACGATCCAGAAGGAAAGGCAAGGTTATGAAACTCCAAACCAAGCTGTGGGCGAAATTTCTTGAACTTGACATGTCCGAGGTTCTTGGTGAACATATCTGCTGGATTATCATCTCCAGGGATATAAAACAATTCAACCTGCTTGAAGGTCATCACTGCATCACATACATAGTGGTACTTGATGAGGATGTGTTTGGATCATTTCTCAGTGACTGGGTTTTCTGCAATAAAGAGAGAACCTTGATTGTCACCACAGATGGGGATAGGATTCAGCTTGTGCCCAATTTCCTCAAGCATTTGCTTTATCCAGATGACTTGGTGAGAACAATCGCTCAAAGCCATATATTCTGCTTCTGTAGAGGACAGTGCAGTGGTTTTTTGTAGATGGGAATTCCAAAGGAAAACCCCATTCGCAAGTTTAAGGTAAAAACCTGTCTGCGAGTGACCAGTAATTTTATCCTGACCCCAGTCTGAGTCAGTGCAGGCGATCAAGCTGTTGCCAGATGATCCATCATAAATCAGAGAGTAATCTGATGTGCCAAGTAAATATCAGCAGATGTAAAGGGCTTTTTCAAGGTGATCCTTTGATGGATTGGCTGATTGGCGGGCCAACTGAGTGACAGCATAGGTGATATCAGGCCTAGTCCCAATCATAAGATATAATAATGACCCAATGGCTGTTTGAAAATGAGTCCTAAGTTCCAGGTTCACTGGTAGGTCATTCATCTCTGGGTAATATCCCTGAGGTAGAGGAGTCCAAGCAAGTTTTGCATTGATCATTCCACAGTGCTCAAGGACTTTGTCAAGGTAATTCTGCTGGTCAATATATATGCAGTGACCTTCTCAATGTATGTTCATTTGGAGGAATTTGTGTGGTTTCCCGAGATCTCGATATTCCCACTTTTTCATAAAAGTGGCCTTAAGTTTTTCAACTAGGCTCTTGCTGGGTCCACAGAATAATGCATCGTCAACATAGATTATAGTGAGTACTATTTCATTTCATCGCTTGTATACAAATAGACCAGCATCTGTTTGAAGCCATTCAAATCCAAGTTCTTTCATGGATGTGTCTAGTGTGTGCCACCAGGTAATTCCTGTTATGATATACTATATTTTCAAACTTTTTTAACTTAGCACATTCGCGCACTTACTTTACATCCTTCAGACTTCGAAGTCACGTGATGTGCATGTGACCATGGGAAACTACATATGACCTATGGTCTAGACAAACACACTGCACACACGCCTTACTAATTTCCGTTCTTTCTTTCTCATCATCATCATCTTTCTCTCACCATGTCTTCTTTCATTTATCTATATTCAGTAATTTCTCCCATGAACCCTATGGTCCGTGCGTGCTCCTGTAACTTATATAAACTAGCTGTAGTTGACTGGACTCCCCAGTCTAATCCATTTGTTCACTGCGACCTACGTTCTTGTGGCTGAATTAAGGAAGATATGCCTCACCTCTAATCTTACTTTCCTCTACTCTTTATCATTGGTTTGGTGTAGCCTGGTCGAGTCCCCGCCAGTGTTTGTTCAAGACCTCTCACAACAATTCCAGCTTGCTTTAATCCGTAGATCGCATGTAGAAGTCTTAGTACTTTATTGCCTTTGTGTTTAGGTGGCAAGAAACCTTCAGGAAACTCCATATAGAGTTCCTCTTCTAGAATTCTGTAGAGATAAGTGGATTGGACATTGAGTCCAGATATATGCCACTTTCCTAGGGCTGCTAAAGCTAGCATACATCGCACAGTTTCAAATCTGACAACCAGCGAGAATATTTGATCAATTGTTCCCAGGATGAGTCTTTCTCAATGTCCTTCACTTGTTTCAAGGGATGACCTTTGTCACCATAAATGTTGCTGGGACGAACGGGAACTTTTCGAGTTCGCTCAGATCATTGCAAGGGTGGAGGAGCGACAGGAGGTGGGCAAGGAGCTCTAGGAGGAGTCTGGGGAGCTGGAGGTGATATAGGAGTCTGTTCAGGTGAAGGCTGTCTTTGAGGTTCAGGGAGAGGTCCAAGAACTGGATCAGGCTTCTGGACAACTGTGGGTTCCAGTTCAGAATCATCAGAGTTGGAGTCATCGGAGTGGTCAGAATGACCATTAGAGTGTTGATGAGGTTTTCTAGGTGGGTGACTGATTGGCTTGTGAGGGCGAGCACCGGAACACCTTGGAAATAGGTTCTCATCAAAGATGGCATAGGCAGATTTGTGTATGGAGCCATTAGGGCGCATGAAGATGTAATTAGTGTCGTTTTCTGCAGTAACCCCTAAGTATACCATCAGCTGCGATTTGGGTTGCAGTTTACCCTTGTGTGTCTCATCAGGAGTGTGCACATAAGCACCACATCCAAAAACTCATAAGTGAGAGATGGATGGTTTCTCTCCCTGAAGTAATTCATGGGGGGTCTTCCATTGAAGGTGATTCATGGGAGTTCTGTTATAGATGTGTGTTGCATGACAAAGTGCAAACTTCCAGTAGGAATCAGGTAGGCAAGCATGAAGATGCATTGCCTGAGCCTTGTCCATTAAGGTGTGAATTAATTGCTCAGCATGACCATTTTGCTGGTGTGTGTAAGGGGTGGAATGATGGATATGAATACCATTATCATGAAGGTACTCTTTGAAAGCCTTGGAGGTAAACTCTCCACCAGAGTCAGATTTGAAGCCTTTAATATTGGCATTGAACTGGGTGCAGATATAAGAGAAGAACTGTTCGGTTACACGTAGTGCCTGGTCTTTCAACCGTAAACAGTGAACCCATGCCATGGAGGTGTAGTCATCATAATAGACAATGGCATATTTGTACTTGTGGTATGATTCCACCTCAAATGATTTGAGATCCGAATGTATCAGTTCAAACGGTGCGGTAGCTCTGCGCTCAGTATGAGGGAACGACCTATTGGGTTGTTTGCCTAATTGGCAACCAGTACAAATCTTCTCTTTCTTAGGTATCTCCACATCAGGGAAGTCCTTTAGATGTTTTCACATGGCTTTTATAACGTCCTTGGAAGGATGTCCTAAGTGGTGATGAAGGAGTTCATAATCCACAGAGGCCATAGATATAGTCTTTGCATGTGGTTTGACAGTGGGGGCACGCATCCAGAACATGGTGTCTGCTCCATGTGAATGGAAGGAGAGTGTAGTGCATTTAGAGCACTTGTCATAGAATTTGAATAATCCAGGAGAAACCTGAACTGTAAGGCATCGATCACGAAGTAAAACGCCCATAGAAATGAGGTTGATGTCTGTGGAGGGCATATAGATTATAGGTGATAATCGCACATGTAAACCTTTAAAGTCAATAATGACTGTGCCTTCTCCTAAAATAGGAGCTTTGCCATTTGCAGTAAACGAGAAGCGTGGTTCCTTAAACTCATGATATTCGATGAAATTACTTATTTGACAAGTGAAGTGACATGAGGTGCCTGAATCAAGTAGCCACATGTCTGGAGATGGGCGATGGTGATCATGGTGGTGTTCACGTTCTTTGCCTTTACCAGAAACTTTCTTACAGTCATCACAGAATATGTAGGGCAAAGTAGGTAGTATTGTCTGATCACTACCTACTACAGACGACAACATATATAATATGTTTTTCTGTGGCAAAGAAAGTTGCGCATCAGCATCTGAGTGGTATGAGAGGGACTGAAATACTGACCAAGATTCCTCACCCCAGATCTCATTGAGATCGTCCTCATCCCAGGATTCGGCTGGGGGGCCCATGAAAGCACCAGAGAACGAGCCAACAACAGTATCATTGTCTTCTTCTTGTGTCGCAAAAAATTGTGAGAAGGCAGATGGGGGGGTGGCACGGGCACCAAGCTGGTTGGTGAGGGTAAGGGAAGAAGGGCCACCTGGAGAGAGTCCAAGGTTGAGAGTGGGATGTGCTTCCACATTGTCAATGATGGGAGAGAAAGGATATGATTGAGAAGGGGAAAGTGGAGGCTCCTCAGCGATGTTCTCATCAAAAACAAAAAACTGATCCAGGTAATCATCCTGGTAATCCTCACCTAGCAACACCATATCTTCCTCGATCTCCATGAGGGCATTGTGCGCATCGATGGAGACTTTCTCAAGCTGCTCTGAAAGAGGGTGAGGATTGGAGGGGATGTCTCTGGACCAGTCAATATGGTGGTTGGCCACAGGGTCAAGGGTGCAAAGGGTTTCGCTGGTGGGCATGATGCCCAGTTGGTATACCAGAGAGATGGTATTCATGGTGTGAGGAAAGGTGGGTTCCCCATAGTGGGTGGAACCCTGTGTATGTGCTGAAGCACATGGATCTGGGATGGGAGATGTAAATGTAAATGGTCCACTAGGGACCGAGACAGGAGCTGCAAAGGCAAATGAGGTGGTGGGAGTGGTATCAGAGGTGGTAGTGTGGCGTGCTTGCTTGCGCTGCTCTTGCTTCTCCTGACTGGCTTTGGATTGTTGTCCTTGACGACGGTGCTTCTTTTCCTTGTTGTCGTCTGTGGACGAGGACAAGCCAGCATGGCCTTGCTGCTGCTGCTGGAAACTGGAGTCTCCCCCTTTCCATTTGATGGCGGAAATCTTGTTTGCCTGTGGTGC
>JBBPQV010000628.1:0-17517 GCA_038092675.1 Boletus rufocinnamomeus
GACGTTGGGCGTGTATGAATGTGTGGGAAAGGACTCTCCGGGTTTCTCAGATTCGATTGTTCGACACGACGTTTGTAGGAATCAGTAGGTGATGTGTTTACTGTAATTTCCATCTGGTCGCCTGGACAGGGGTGTGCCCGAAAGTAGTAAATACCAAGCAACGCGTCCGATCGGATTCCAAAAGCAAGCTTGGAAACGCGGGCGCGGTTTATCCGTGCTGGGACTTGGTGAAAGTACGTGATCTCATGGAGGGTCAAAATGGACAGAGAGCGAGGTAAGACTCATGGATCGCCTCTCGATGTGAGGTTGGCAGAAAGTCATCATCTTGAAGGTACAACATTACATATGGGCAAAGAAATAGGAATGACTGATGTGGCGACCCATGTTTTCGGCCGATGCCTTCAGCTTTATGGTAAGCATAACACAGCTCAATCTTTCCTCATTCAAAAACCTACCGTCTCCTCATATCTGCGATATAGATCGTTGACACCTAATCTCACCTGACCGGATTGTCCAGTATCGCAGTATCGAGTCTACCAGCACCTTGTTGACAGAATTAGATCGCCGCCACCACCACGAACGTCCTAAGACGGGTACGTACAAACCGCGGCGCAAGTTAGTACCGAGGGGATGGAAAAGAAGATGTCTGGCCATTTTAGATTGTCGCCGTGGGCGGAAGGATCGTTGACGCTGAGGACACAACCCCGAAACGCTCTCTGGAACCACATCCTGACAAGGACCAAAATCGAAGAACTCGATATTCGCTGGGATCGCAACCATGTTGAACGCCAATTCAAACAAGGCTGATTCAGAACCTATGGAATTCAAAATAATTAAACCATTAACTCTTCCAAAACATAGTCTTTCGGAAGCGACCATCGCCAGCAGCAAGGTGTTGGGTAGCTCGTTTAGTCGCTGCTTCCCATTCCCAACTTGAACAGCTTCGAGTGTGATTTTCCCCATCGACGACTCGGAAGTCACCACCATATTGACGACGGTTTCGGTGGGGTGAGAACAAGCGCTCAGAGATGATTATAGGTGTGTGAACTGATGTATATCAATAAGGAAGCACGTGTATGCCATGCGACATTGGCGTACCATGAATGGACGACCACACATCCTTCTTTCCAACGCTCTATTGCCTGGCCGAGTATGTCTTCGAGTATAAGTGGGTGGTCAAGGAATGGTGAGCGCTTGGGCGAGGCGTTTGAGAGAGCGGCACTAACGGGAATCCAAGAGTCGAGCTCCAGCATACCCCGACAGCAAGCAAAACCGATCGAAATCAATGGTCGAGGCAGTATATTGTCGGTCGCCTTCCTCGTTGATGGGAAGCACATTGTGAGTGGTGGTAACGAAGGAAGGATTCGACAGTGGCGAGTGGAGGACGGCGTGGAGGTTGGGGCACCAATGAACGCGGGGAGTACAGTTCGGAGCATTGCAGTGTCACGAGATGGAATGTGGGTCGTGAGTGGGACGGGAAGTGGCGAGGTAACGGTGTGGGATGCGGAGAGTCACAAGAAAGTGACCGAGTTCAAAGGACACAGGAGTGGAGTGTGTGCAGTAGATGTCTCGCCGGATGGGACAAGAATCGCGACCGGATCGGATGACAAGACTGCCTGCGTCTGGTCGCTCTCGACTGGCCAGCGACCGCTCGGCCCTTTGGAACACGATGACACCGTTCTCGCGGTCAAATCCTCGCCCGACGGACACCTCATCGCCACTGGCACGCGGTGGCGCAAGTCTGTTCGGATCTACGACAGTCAGGACGGCCACCTCCTCGCCGACATCCCAATCCAAGTCTGCTCGTCGTCGAACCAAACCCTCGCTTGGAACAGCGATAGCAAGCAACTTTTTGTCTTATCATTCGACGGCAACATCATCTGTCTCGACGTGTCCACCGGGACGACGTGTTCTCAATGGCCCGTGCGCAGCGTCGATGCAATCCCCTCGTGCGTCGCCCTGGCAAGCAACGGCACATTCATCGCAGCTTTCGCAAACTCGTCGGTTTCGTTCTGGGACACCACGACGCACAAGCAAATCGGGTCTGTCATCCAACATACAGCTGGTGTCATGTCCATCGCCATCTCAGCAAACAACGACCTTGTAATAGCCGGAGATAAGACACTCACCCTTCGCAGTCTCTGCGACATCCTTCCCTCATCATACTCTAAACATGTAAGTGCACTTGCTTCAAATCTCACTGTGTGAGACTGTGTTGTTGACTGCTGCAGATTGTCGCAGAGCGGGTGGAAAAGGCCGATCTCGAACAGGCAACCAAGTCCCTTCGTAAAGAGGAGGAGAGCCCAAGTGAATTTACTAGCACCCTGACTTGCGTGTCGTTGACCTCCACGCTCATCAGACACCAAAATTGCACGTCTCGAAGAAACTGTCCAGCAACTCCGTGACCAGCTCTGCGACTCCCAACATCGAGCGGATAGCCTAACCGAAACCATCGAGTCGCTTCGTGCACAGGAGGAGAACTCAAGTGCGTCCATCGTCGCCCTGGCTCTCGCTTCATTGACATCCTCGTTCATTAGACAGAAAAATTGCGCGTCTCGAAGAAACCGTCCAGCAACTCCGTGACCAGCTCTCCGATTCCCAACATAGAGTGGATAGCCTCGATAAAACCATCGAGTCCCTTCGTGAGTGCATTCATCGCCACCTGACGCATCATTGACATCTCCGTCTAGACTGCGCCATCGCCCATTTCGAGCAGAAACATGAATGCGAAGCCCTGTATGGCGAAGGCCGCATAATCGATGCTGCTCTCTCACTTCTCGAGATCACCAACACCGTAAGCGAGGACGTCAGACCCAACAGGCTCATAATGGACTGGCTTGCTAGTGAGTTTGGGCGTCGTGCATAAAGATAAAGTGTTGATTCTCTGCCATCAGAGTTCAAGAGTCGATGCATATCAATGCTGGAAAAACTTGGAGACGAGGCATCGAGCAGCGAGAAACAGGATGAAGCGGTTGCAGCCTACTATACTGCGTTGTTGCTCAGTCCCTCGACGCCCAAAACCTTGTTAATCAAGTGGGCAAGCACAGTGCTGATTCGTGGCTCAGCCAACGAAGCATTGAGTGCCGCCGCCAAGGTAGGCTTTGCGTGATAGTCTGACGCCGGACGTTGACAGTCTTTGCCAACCAGTTCAAGGTTCCAAGATTTCTCATCTACGGTGCAATCTGCGACGTTCTCGAAGAAGACGGTCGTGTCTCGGAGGCGATCGAGTGCTTCCGACAGTTGCAGAGCAAGCTAGGAGAGGACATGGGTAGCCGCGATGGGCGACGTAGAGATTCGTTGCACACGACGACGAACATCCCCGAGGAAGAAACAAAGTCTATAGATGAGACCGAGTGGGTCGCTAGTGAGCATTCCTTGGTTCTGGCCCTCGGTGCCCTCTGACATTGAACATCAGACTTCAAAGCCCGTTGTGTCAAGGCATTGGAGCAACGTGGAGATGTCGCCATGGACTCTGGTTCATACAAGGATGCTGTTGTCCATTACACCATAGCATTGACCCTCGATCCCGTATCGATAGACCTTTTGATCAAGCGAAGCAAAGCGCAAGCTGGGATTGGATCATGGAAGGATTCGCTCGAGGATGCCGATGCGGTATGTGCATCCTAATTTACACCAGCGCAGAAAGTTAATGCGATCCCAGGCGATCAAACTCGACCCGTCGTCTCCACGTGGCTACGGAAGAAAGCATGCAGCATTACTTGGTGCTCACCGTTACGACGAAGCAATCGATGCGTATAACAATATGCTTCTGAAGCTCGAACAATCTCCGGATCCTGATACTCGGGGTAAGCATTTTCTGACTCATGCCGAAGCATCGTTTGAGGATTCTGCCCCCCGCAGAATTGCGTAACCATTATGTGAGCCCATCACAGACAATGGCGGCAATTCGCAGCTCTGCCAAACGGACTCAGCGGGACACTCCGCTCGTCCTCGTTAACACTGAGACCGGTCGTCTCTGCGACAAGCAGGAGCGCTTGCATGAATTCGAATCTCATCCAAAATTCAAGGAGCTTGTTGCATCTGTCACGACAAGACGCGACAACTCTCGCATCACGCAGACCGTCCAAGAATACTTCCGGTATGCCACATTTTCCCATACTTGGGAAGGAGCCGAACCGTTGTTCCACGATATCCTCCATAAACCTGTTGAGGAACTGGCAGCATCACCCACAGTCTCGAAGTTGGTTATGTTCTGTATGACGGTGCGGGAAGCTGGGTTCCACTGGGCATGGTCCGACACGTGTTGTATCAACAAAACGGACAGCTCGGTGCTTCAAGAATCCCTGACCTCAATGTTCCAATGGTACCACAAGTCCGCCCTCACAATCGTTCACTTAAAGGGTGTACGATCTGACTCGGAGCTGCGTGCACTCGTGAGGTGTTTGTGGAATACTCGTGCATGGACGTTGCAAGAGTTCTTTGCATCTCGCGTCATCCGTTTCTACACCGAGGATTGGAAGCCTTATCTTCCTCACGAGAGTGCATATAATCACAAGGATTCCTCTGCAATCATGGACGAGATGGCGGCCACGGTCGGGGTTGATGCACAAGTTCTGCTCTCTCTCCGACCCGGATCAGAGAATGTGCGACAGAAACTCTGTCTTGCCGCGACGCGTGTCGCTACGAAACAAGAGGATGTAGCCTACTCGCTATTCGGTATATTTGATGTCTCCATCCCAGTCACATACGGCGAGGGCCAACAACGGGCTCTGGGTCGCCTGTTACAAGAGGTCATAACTCGGTCAGGCGATGTTACCATTCTAGCCTGGACAGGAAATGCATCCGATTATAACAGCTGCCTTCCTGCGGAGATTGGCGTATATCGCGAGCCAGCGTCATCTTATATCCCTTCGCTGATTGAAAATGACAAGATGGACACTTTGGTCGCGCGACTACGGACGTCCTCATATCTCGACTCGGCCGTGATGCTATACGATCGAGTCGTCCATCTCCAATCGCCGCGTCTTGTCAGTCGCCGGCTGAGCTTATCCCGCACCATGTTTCCGCTGAGAAGTCTGTTGATCTCGGACAGTGATTCCCAGGGTGTTTATCACGCCATGACACCCGCACTTGGGAGCGTCGAGATCAAGACGATGGAGGACCTGTCTAGCCTGGATAATCTGGTCCTTGTGCATCCGTGGCTTCAATGCCTTCTTGATCCCGCCCATCCTTTCGAAGATCTGGGCGATGACGCCGAACTGCTCACCCCACTCGATGGGAATGGCGTGGATGGCGATTTCGATGTGGTCACTCCCTCTCCATCACACATTGTCTCCCCTCCATACGACAAGCTTACCAGAGCGTTACGCTTTTTCGCACGTCTCAGACAGCCTTTCGGCGCGCTACTGCTCGTTCCTCTATCCCACAATGAGTACAAACGTGCCGCATCTGATCACCCTATCGTCGTGCAGCTGGTCGAGAACGTTCCACCGCGCTACCTCGCACAGAAGATACGGACGCTAGATATCTTGTAGTTGCTGTGCTATCTTGGGGATTCGTCTGTCTTTGTTTCCGGACCTCTCGTTCTCGCCCTCTCGGACTTGATCGTTGCATGTTCTTGCATTTCGTATTGCTTTCCGTAAGGTATATGATACAGCCTATTTGTAGTACCTCGTGTTATCATGGCAGTCTTTGTTGTAACCCGGCGACCAGCAGTAGCCAGGGCGATCACAGGCACCGTAACTACTGTCCGGATGCTTGGCGTGTTAGTACAAGCGAGGGTGCGTCTCAACTACCATACGTCCCGGTAGAATGAACACATCGATTATGATGTACGAGTTGGATTGCAGCATGCAACGGAACCGAATAGTTGTTCAAGTTCGCTTCGTTTCTCGCCATCCCACTCGTCAACCGCGTCGGTCGACGATAGCTCATGCTCGTCTGTACTACAATTGGTCAAGGCGCTACGATGGTGTTGTTAGCGACTGTATGCAGCATCAATCACCATACGACGCTGATGATCGAAAATCAGCGTGGCATTGTTGTTTGTGTTCAACACCACCCGACGTTTGCGGAGATCTCGTGGGGGGACTTAGCATGTGGGTAACGATACCCGTGTACGCAGACTCGGAGTCGGGGACGCGGAAGGAGATGCTGCGGTTCCACTGGCATCCCAGCCCCGCCCCATCTTCTTCCTCTGGAATTGGGTTCTGGACTCGGGGGGTTGGGGTTGGGGGTACGTAGGGACCGTCGTTGTCCTCCTCATTTGCATCGTCGTCTTCGTCTCTGGATGGGTCGTCTTTCAAGTTATCGTCCTCGGGAACGCGCTCGTGTCACGTAGACGGATCGAAGGAAGAAGAGTGCTCCAGTTCGTGTACACACCGCGGGCGGCCGAACGTCATCCTTATCCTCGACGTCGTCTTGGCTCTCCTCGTCTTTCTCTGCATGCTGGTTCTCGACTGGTGGGGATGGGATGCCTTGCAGCGGCTGCAGATGTCAATCTCGGTCGTCATATGATCATGATCAACTGTTTTCGCAACGCGGTCGTGACTCTCGCCAGGCACTTTGAATGGCGTCTTGAACGGCTTCCTCAACGAGCTTTTCGCACAAGATTCCTCTGCGCTATCGCTCCCGTTTTCGGTACTACACTCGCTCACGTGCACATGCACATACCTAGTTCGACGATTCATCGATGATTGATGATCCGTGATCAAACTATGAGGCCTAGGAATCCAAAGCATGTGGTATAGTTGCCATCCGAAAATGGCAAGTTAGCAGAGTTGGCCGGAATGTCATTATGTGAGTTACCACCACGTGCTCATCAAGAAGCATTTCCTCCCGTGCAAGGCTACTCGATCAGATAGAGCTGGCATCCGCCGGCGAGACAACGATCGAGAGCATTGCACAAATTCGTCCGCCCCCTGCATACCCCGGTTGCACGCTCTGATAGACGAATCCTTCGAAGAAAATGGCCCTCCGAGAAAGCGTAAGAGAGCTGAAGGAAATAACAAGTTGGCTTGAGCGCCAAGGTGAAGAAGCATGAGAAGTATGCGAGGATGATCTCTTGATCCATCCCTTGTTTGAGATTCTCACTGCCGAAAAGGCCAACCATGTGTGGGTCTTACTATTGGGAATAGGTTCGCATCTCCACATCTCCATCCCCCCAGCGCTGTAATTGAACTCCAGGATATAGTGCCATTCCCCGAAGGCTATGGTGCTACGGTGCACTTCTTTTGACCAGGGAAAGGTTCCCAAGTACTGGGCATGTGCGTTCCTATGCTCCCCCCCTAAACCCAGTAGTTATGACTCTTTCTTTTCATTTCCGAATATATGTAGGCTCTCCAACGAAAAACCATCCACGATATTTCGTCTCAGCCTCCGGTATGAGTACGCCGTCTGCGTTCATCTCTGCCGCGTCGGCCACGACCGGCGACGTCACCGCCATCCTCGAGTTCGCCGTCGGGCCCCTCGAGGCGGTCGCAGCGCAGATTGCAGCGCTCCACACGACAACGATCAATTCGACGCTGAATACGGTCGCGAAGCAGGTCGATCCAGGCGCACTGGCAGAGAGAATCGCACGGCATTTGTTGAATTATGTGTCTGGGTTCGTGCCTTCGGGAGGGATGGGGCCGGAGAGTATGGTACCGATGGGGGTCATTGCGAAATGGTATGAGAGCTTTATGAGTAAATTGAGAGTGGGGGGACGGGGTTTTTGGAAAGGGGGGAATGACGTTGAGCGTGTATGAATGCGTGGGGAAGGACTCTCCGGGTCTCTCTCAGATTTGATTGTTCGACACGACGTTTGTAGGAATCAGTAGGTGATGTGTTTAGTGTAATTCCCATCTGGTCGTCTGGACAGGGGTGTGCCCGAAAGTAGTAAATACCGAGGTTCGACAAGACCAACCTCGGGTCAGCAAATTTATGCTGCATCCCACGGCAACGCGTTCAATTGGATTCCCACGCAAGCCCGGAAGCGCGAGCGCGGTTCATCCACGGTGCGTGCTGGGACCTGATAGAAATGCTAGTACGTGATCTCATGGAGGGTGAAAATGGATAGAGTGAGGTAAGACTCATGGACCGCATCTCGGGGTTGGCAGAAAGTCGTCATCTTGAACAGCATCTGTAACACAGGGGCAAATAATATTATGAATGATCGATGCTGGTGACCCAATGTTTCCGGCCGATAGTAAGCGTGATACAACTTCAATACTTCCTGATTCAAAAACATACCATTTCCTCATCTGCAAAACGAATTGTTGACACATAGTATCACCGGACCGGATTATACAGCATCGAGTCTACCAGCACCTTGTAGATAGCCATCGCCATCATATCATCTGAATCATGTCGGGACAAAGATGAGAAGCGCGAGGCGCAATTCGCAAGGTAACTTGAAGCGTCACCGTTGGGCCACGCCAACCCCCATTTCTCGGACTGGCCGGCGGTGACAGAATTTGAATGGGACGAATCTTGCCAACTACTTGGCGTTTTCGAGTCATGGGAATGTTCAGAAGTGTTGCAACGCTTCACGAGATAGTTACGCCCGGTGACCACGTCCGTGCATAGAGGTGCCTTTGTGATCACCGGAGAACGAACTGAGATGTTTTGCGTCGGTCTTGGGTTCTACAAATGCTGGATTTAGTATGTTGGAAGGGCAGAACCAGAAGATGAGGGAGGGGGAGAAGAAGATATCTAGTCACTTTAGATTCTCGCCGTGGGTGCAAGGATCGTTGACGCTGAGGACACAACCCCGAAACGCTCTCTGGAACCACACCCTGACAAGGACCAAAATTGAAGAACTTGCTATTCGCTGGAGTCGGAACTATGTTGAACGCCAATTTGAACAAGGCTGATTCAGAACCTATGGAATTCAAAATAATTAAAACCATTAACTCTTCCAAAACATGGTCTTTCGGAAGCGACCATCGCCAGCAGCAAAGTGTTGGGTAGCTCTTTTAGTCGCTGCTTCCCATTTCCAACTTGAACAGCTTAGAGTGTGATTTTCCCCATCGACAACTCAGAAGTCACCACCATATTGACGACGATTCCGGTGGAGTGGGAACAAGCGCTCAGAGATGATTATAGGTGTGTGAACTGATGTACATCAATAAGGAAGCACATGTATGCCATGCAACATTGGCGTACCATGAATGGACGACCACACATCCTTCTTTCCAACGCTCTATTGCCTGGCTGAGTATGTCTTCGAGTATAAGTGGGTGGTCAAGGAATGGTGAGCACTTGGGGGGGACGTTTGAGAGGGCGATACTGACGGGAACCCAAGAGTCGAGTGAAAACAGTTCCTCTTCCAGCACGGTTTACCAACAGCAAGCACAACAGATCAAAATCGATGGTCGAGGCGACATGCGGTCAGTCACCTTCCTCGCTGATGGGAAGCACATTATTGGTGGTAGTACCGAAGGGAAGCTTCGACGTTGGCGAGTGAAAGACGGCGTGGAGGTGGGGACGCCAATGGAGGTGGGGACGCCAATGGACGCGGGGAGTAATGTTCGGAGCATCACAGCGTCACGAGATGGAATGTGGGTCGTGGGTGGGACGGGAAGTGGCGAGGTGACGGTGTGGAATGCGGAGAGCCACGAGAAAGTGACCGCGTTCAAAAGACACGAGTGTTTGGTGTGCGCGGTGGACGTCTCACCGGATGGGACGAGAATTGCGATGGGTTCGGGTGACAAGACTGCCTGCATCTGGTCACTCTTGACTGGCGACCGACTGCTCGGCCCCTTGGAACACGACAACACCGTTCCCGCGATCAAGTTCTCACCCGACGGACACCTCATCACCACTACCACGTGGCGCAAGTCCGTTCGGATCGACACGTCGGACCGCAAAAATCAAATAGTGTATATGTGCCGGAATCCAAGAATTATTTACACAACCCATATCATAAGCACATTCATAGTGCAAGTGTCCAATAAAATAAGAATTTATTCAATGGAGATGCCAAGCGTGATACCCGGCAGAGATATCTTACATATTATGAGAACTTGGATGCTTAGCATATAGCACACCGGTGTGGAGTTGGTGTGCCTGCATTACAGCGCTTTGCAAATCTCTGCGGAAAATGCATCACAGAAAGCTCGTCGGCTAGAAATTGCTGATGCCAGGACCCCGAACTCGTCTCAGTGAGCATCTGCAAAACAGCTGAAATGAAAGTAGCGGTTGATAGAGACTTAGCAACTTACAGCAACTTACATGCAGTAGATGAACACCTCTCATTGGTGGAGATGCATTTGAGTAGTGTTGGAACGGTCCAGTTTGGTCCAGTTCAAGGGGTAAGATCATGAACATTGAACCAGACCCTTGGTCCAGTTCAACAACATTCCTGAATGTTGAACAGGACCATATTGAACCGAATGTAGTGTTTGGTTCAGTGTTTGAACACGTTCGAACCTTGAATGCAACAAGAAAAATGTATTTGCTTGACAAGGTTACAATGTATGTAGTAAATCACTCATCAGAAACCATATCCACATCAGAATGATGTGCAAATTCATCAAAGATTGCCACCCGTGATGCGTGTGCTCCAGCTTCCGCAACAGCGCTGATATGTCCATTTCAATATCCACTCTTCAACAGTTGTAATGCTTCAAAGACATCTGGCTTGAGATGGTTACGATGTGAAGTGCCTGTAAGTCCACCAGAAGAGAAAGCATGCTTGGAAGGTGTTGTGGAGTCTTGGATCGCAAGGTAATCTCGTGCCATCCAGGCAAGGGTGGGATACTGGTGAGTGTGGTGCTAATTGAAAACATATTTGAGTTTAGTATGGTACAACATGTCAATGTGACAATACTTACCCCCCTTCAGCGTACGACATTGCTGACATTTTCTTCGAGTGGGCCTGAGATGTAGGATACCAATTCTGCACAGGGATCCACGGTGCCACATGCCTGTTGCTCTGCCTGGATTGTTTGTCGCATCCAGGCTTGTCCATATTGCACAGTGCCGGAGTTGCTCTGCTCAACTGAATTTAGGTTAGACACAGTCATGAAAGGATACTGGTGGTGACGAACCTGGTTTAGCTTGCCCTTCCGCAACCTGAAGGAAGCCTTCACCACCGCTCCGATCCTTACCCATTGGGTTCCGGACGCTCTGCTGATCATAGAAACCGACGCCTCTGACTACGCTATCACTGGCATTCTTTCCATCCGCTGCCCAGATGAAGAAATTCGGCCTGTCACTTTCTACTCATGGACGCTTTCCGCTCCGGAACTCAACTACGACACCCACGATAAGGAACTCCTTGCCATCCATGAGTCTTTCCAGACTTGGCGGCACTATCTTGAAGGCTCCGGCACTCTGATCGACGTCGTCACAGACCACAAGAACCTAGAATACTTCATGACCACCAAACTCCTGACCCGCCGGCAAGCCTGGTGGTCGGAGTTCCTCTCCCAATTCAATATGGTCATTTGTTTCTGTCCCGGTCACCTCAGCGCAAAACCTGACTCCCTGACTAGATGCTGGGACGTCTATCCAAAAGAGGGGGATAAGAACTATGCTCACATCAATCTGCACAATTTCCACCCCATTTTTACTCAGGAGCAACTCGCTTCGTCCCTCCGAGCCACTTACCTCGCAGCTCCGGTACTCCGAGCTAGCACCCTCTTCGATGTGGAACAACTCCACAGTGATATCCTTTCCACGCTTCCCTCAGATCCCCTAGCCAAACTCCACATGTCCAACCCCTCCAACTCTCATTGGTCAGTCGATGAAGACAGTTTCCTCCGTCTCGACAAGCGTATCTACGTCCCCGATGCTAATGACCTCCGACTCCGAGTACTCCGGTACAAACATGACCATCTGCTCTCCGGACATTTCGGCCAGAACCGGACTTTGGAACTGATCCACCGCAAATATACCTGGCCAGGAATCAGGACATTTATCAAGGAATACGTTTCCTCCTGTACATCCTGTGCCTGCGCGAAGGTTCCAAGACACCGGCCTTATGGATTGCTGAAGCAACTCCCCATCCTGGAGAAGCCATGGAACTCCATCTCCATGGACTTCATCGAACAGCTCCCTGCATCCTCCAGATACACTGCCATCCTCGTCGTCATGGACCGCCTATCCAAGCAATGCATATTCATCCTGACGCACGACACAATCACATCTCCAGAGCTCGCAAAGCTCTTTCTACTCCACGTCTTTTCTAAGCACAGAGTTCCTTCCCACATCACCTCCGATTGAGGTACGGAGTTTGTATCTCACTTTTTCCGCTCACTCGGGAAAGCCCTCGACATCCACCTCCACTTCACCTCCGGTTATCATCCCGAAGGAGACGGTCAGACAGAACACATGAACCAGACTCTCGAGCAGTACCTCTGAGTCTATTGTAATTACCAGCAAGACAACTGGTCCGAACTCCTGCCACTAGCAGAGTTCGCGTACAACAACGCTCCGAGTGCTACTACCGGAGTTTCACCATTCTTTGCCAATAAAGGTTATCACCCCAACATCACTGTCCATCCTGAGTGTGACCTCACCTCCGCAAAGGCACGAGAATACTCCGTCAACCTCGACTCCCTCCACCAATTCCTCCATGAGGAAATGGCTGAAGCCCAGAAGTGATACCAAGGACCTGCGGATGCTAGGCGAACTCCGGCACCGGACTTCAAAGTCAGTGACCAAGTTTTCATCAAAGCAAAATACTTCCGCTCTACTAGGCCCTCCAAGAAACTCTCTGAGAAGAACTTGGGTCCCTATACTATCATCGCCCAGGCTGGAAGCCTTTCCTTCACCCTCCAACTCCCAGACTCCATGAAGTCCGTTCACCCGGTCTTCCATGTCTCTCAGCTGGAACCCTCCGTTCCAAACACTATCCCGAATCGCACCCAACCTCTGCCACCTCCGGTCGAAGTAGACGGCGAACCAGAATTTGAGATCGCAGAGATTCTTGACTCTAAGATCGACCGTTGACACTGGAGTTGCAAACTCCTTTACCTAGTACGCTGGTCGGGATATGAAGGCATTGACGAAGAGAACTCCTGGCTACTCGCCATGGAGCTTGGACATGCCTCTGAACTCGTTGAAAACTTCCATCTCCGATATCTGGACAAACCCGGACCTCACTCTGCATAACCATGAACGAAGTTACAATTTCTACAAAAACTAGTTACAAGGGGAGGCGCAGGCCGCACTACACTACACCTCCGCTTTGTCCTCCGCCTCTCCCTCTGCATCCTCCTCCTCATCCCCTTCCTCTTCCTCTGCTGCCTTCTCTGCCTCTGCCCTCATCCCCGCCATCTCCTTCACGGAGACCTCCTCCTCCTCCTCCATCTCTGACCCATACACCTCCTCCATCTTCAACTCGACGAGCCGCTCCAGCAGCTCGTTTTGGATGTCAAGCCACCGGCAGAGTCCCCTCACCAAGCTGCACAGCTCCTTAGAGAACTGTGCAGACTGGGCGGGGGCCTCCGCGCTCATCGACCTCCTCTCCCACGGCTCCACCGCCTTCAATCCACCCAACTCTGCCTCCGTCCGCACCCTCTTCCTCTTGCCCTGCGGTGAGTCGACCTCTGCCCTCTTCCTCCTCTGCTCCGGCTTCTCCGAGCCCGGCCGCACGCACTTCCCCTTCACCTCAATGCAGGCAGTACACGATGTCAACTTACCGGGTCCAAGCTTGCACTCAAACCTGTGCTCCGTGCACCGCTCGCACTCCGGCAGCTCCGCCGCCCTCCCCTTGCCCTTGATGGAGCTCTGCTCCGCCCGGACTTGCTCGGCCTACAATTGTTAGCAGGCACTGGATGTGAGTAGATGATCACCTACCCATTTCCTGGCCTCCTCCTCAGCCTTTCTGTGCTCCGCAGCCACCCATGCTGTCTCCTGCTCCGCCCTGCACTTCTCCACCTCCCTGTGCTTGGCCTCCACCTTGCGCTTAGCCTCCACTTCCGCCTCCACCTTGCATTTCGCCTTGGCCTTGGCTTTGGCCCTCCTCCACTCCTCTGCTGCCTTCCTCTCCTTTACTTGGCGCTGCTGCTTGGCATACTTGGTGGTGCAGACATCATCCTTGTCGTTGATGCACTCCGCCAGGTGTTTGTCGGACCAATTCTTGATGTCGTCGATACCGGACATGGTGGTTTGAGATGAAGAAGATTGGATATGGCACACCAGACTTTATATGCCTCCATGTGGTGTCCACAAATTTCAAGTTCCGACTTTGCTACTCCACATTGTTCCTCACATGGCCTTCAGGGGTTCAGGCCTAAGAGGGGGATACTGTCATATCCCGGAAATTCAGTAAGTCCAACCCCGGTCCTCCAGACCAACTCCATTTCTGTATATACGAACTCTGGCATGTTCTTGCTATAGATGCGACCCCTGACCTTCGGACCCTGTCCATATAACTTACGATACTTTATGTTCCATTTCTTGATCTCTGTATATACTAGTCCCGCTGTATGTTCTCCTCTGTACCTGTGCTCTGCTTAGGAACACAGCTCCGGCTTTACCTTACCTCCGACTCTGTACTTACAAACCAACTTCACCTCCGTTACTAATCCTATGTACCTCCGACGTATATAAGCTCTCTGTACTACTCCTGTATTTCCTCAGTTCGAATATCAACTTAGTCTAACTCCTTTCCTCCGCTCGAGTCTCGAAGACTCTCTCTCTGAAACCTCCACTCGACTTGACGTCTAGTACATCTTAAGTCTATCTCCGACCCTCAGTAAATTCCGGGACAACAGGACTCCTAGCAAGGGCGCACCACATATGGTGAAGCCAAGTCCTGTCTGCTAGACAACTCTGGAGTTCCGGAGTTCATTCTCCCCTCGGAGTTTATCAGTACTTAACAATATTAGAGAATAGCACAGGTATACCCCCAGGTGTCCAGAGGCATATCCATACTCATACCTGCACATTTACCCATATCCACGACCAGGGTATGGGTAAATGTGCAGGTACACAAAATGGGGACCCATACCCATACCCTAGGGGGTATATCTACGGGTACGAACATGGAGTCAAACATGAGAGAGCATGCAAGAGCGACAGTAGAACACATGCAATTCGCACATTCTGCTGTTGCTCCTGCACGCTGAGGATGACAAGGGTGTTGGTATCACATGGCAGCGATGGCATGAGAACGCAAGGATGAGGGTGAGGTGAGGGTGAGGTGAGGACAAGGACAAGATGAGGGATGGCACAACACACACAATTGCACATGCTGTGCCATCCCTCCTCCTCGTCATTGGTTGAGGGTGGAGTGAGGTGAGGGTGAGGACAAGGACAATGCATTGTCATCATCAGTTGAGGGTGGAGTGAGGGTGAGGTGAGGACAAGGACAAGACAAGGGACAGAGATGAGAGATGGTACAATATACACAATTGTGTGCATTGCGTCATTCCTTGTTGTTGGCATCAGTCAAGGGTGAGGGTGAGGCGAGGGTGAGGACAAGGACAAGGATGAGACAAGGGATGGCACAATGCGTGCAATTGCATGTGCTGTGCCATCCCTCATCGTTGTCATTAGTTGATGGTGGATGCCAGTGAGGTGAAGGGGTGAGGTGAAGGTGAGGTGAGGGCAAGGATGAGGATGGCAAGGGCAAGGGTGAGTGAGAGCATTGGGTGAGTCAGTCAAAAAAAAACAATAAGCAAGCCATGACTTACCATATCGGGTAGGTACCCACATGAGGGTATGGGTCAGGGTATGGATACCTGAGAGTGATACCCATACTCATACTCATGAGATACCTGTACCTGAGATCCATGTGGGTATCTGGTACCCATACTATTCCCTAGTGCATATGTATACTCACCTTTTTGGTCATGTAGTCTGTTAAGTGGCTCTTGTGCACACTCAATCTCAACTCTCTGTGCTGTGCCCTCAGCAGCCTGTGAGGGCATTGAGTGGCAAAGCCACCAACTTGTCAGGAGTTCAACAATATTGGTATTGCTGCTGATGCCTACAGATTTGTCACCTGCAAAGACTTCATTTGACTTGAAAATCACTCCCCTGTATGAAGTGCTGTCTGTACCTTCCAGTGTGTTGCCACCCTCTCTTGTTTGACCCTGGATCCCCCTTGAAGACATGCAACTATTGTTTGTTAACATCCCCCAGTCGCATCTCCTGGACCCACTGGTCTTGTGTGCACTGCATATGGGTGGCCAATGACAAGACTGCTGTGCCGACCAACAGAGATTGTACTCATGTTGGAGTTAGCAAGCACTATTGCAGTCCAACTTGGAGCGACTTGTATCACTACCAGGAACCAGTATCCTTTTTGTCTTTGTTACTTACAATGAGTTTTACACTTTGTTCTCACTGACACCCTTGTCAGCTTTGTTACTTTAGTCTCACTTACCTTGTTTCATAGGTGCTTATGCCTCGATGGCCCAAGCACACTGAACCATGTCTCATTATTATACTTGCCATTGTCCTCATTTGTTTATTAGGACTTGTCTCATGAACAATCACCTCAGTCCATTGCCTTACTCTGTGCGACAACTGAGGTGAGTTGACTCTCTTACATATTTACCTACTTGAACTAACACTACTTGTAGTATTCTGTCTCTCAATAGACGTCACACACCACCCGTTTAGGCTTTTAACTTGGAAGTCAAAACATCATCATACTGGGAGGTAGGCTGTTCAAGTTATGCCATGCCGAAGTCTCAATTGCCTTGGTGGAATGCTTAGGTTCTCATTACAGAGCTTAGTCCATTCCAATTGTGTATCTCTCATCTGTGCCTGTGACTTGATAGGTCCTAGGCTATACATGTATCTCTCATCCATCCATGTATCCAGTTAGATTGCAATACATCATAGTGTATGGTTATATATACTGTTATGGTTTTCATGACCTGGCGTCACCCATGACCTCCCACAACCACATGCCCTGGCGGCACCACAACTTTCCCCTCTTCTCATGGCCAAAGCCATTGTATTACCAGATCGTACTCAATGATCACAACTCACGGCTACCATTCCTCCTCATAATGGACAATCCCTAGCCTTACGCCTTGGATGGGCTCTTACTTCTAGACTGGACACTCCTCCAGGACAATGAGTTCCCTTTCATCACAAGGACTCCTGGCTATCACCTAGCAACTGGACATTCCCCCGGACGTTTATGTTTCTGTGTAAACACAAGGCCCAGATCTTTCCAGGAGTTTCCCTGGATCTTCCCCAATCTGACTCCCCCCCAGTTGGGCTGTGGCTCATTGCCCCACAGATCTGAGATCTCCCGAGCATTGCCTTGTTGATCCTACATGACCTGATACCTGCCTCAATGATCCGTTATCATCCAAGATACAGCCTCTGGATTGTAGACTCCAACGCCTGCCCTTAACAGGACAGCCTCAATGATCCTAGATCACCTGATCTATTGATCCTATTATACCCACTCCGGTTTCTCCCTAGATCATGTGTTACACAATGCAACGCATCTTGGACACGCTTATGCCTCCCCTAGAGTTCTATTACCATATCAGGTTAGACCCGCCCTAAACTAGTGTACTTGTATATAAGTTCAAGCTGAGCTTGAACTGCTCTCTAACCTGAATCTACTCAATCATATCCTCGGTTCTCTGCTCTCAA
>JBBPQV010000629.1:0-17508 GCA_038092675.1 Boletus rufocinnamomeus
AAACGAATATATTCGCGGCGCTACCCTCCGCTTCCTCCAAAAGATTTCGAAAGACGTTGAACTCCTCGAACCACTCATTCCCACTCTCCGCGCCAACCTCGAACACCGCCACTCGTATGTTCGGAAATCTGCTGTCTTTGCTCTCTATACCGTCCATCGCGAACACGAATCTCTCGTCCCAGATGCCGCGGAACTGATGCAGACCTTCCTTGCTGCTGAATCCGACGCGACATGCAAGCGGAACGCGTTCGTGTTTCTCGCAAGCGTGGCGATGAATAAAGCAGTGGAATGGTTGAGAAGCGTTTGGGATGGGGTAGCCTCGATGGACGAGGGACTACAGATGGCTGTCATCGAGGTCGCTCGGATGGATTGTTTAAACGATACCACCCATAAGGTAAGCGACATTTGCGCATATAGTCGTGTTTGTGTGCTGAGCGCTTCCGGTGGCGAATAGCCTCGATATATTCGTTGCATGTTCGAGCTGCTCAACTCGTCATCGCATGCGGTAAAGTATGAAGCTGCGACCACGCTCACTACGCTCACACAAAATCCCGCTGCAGTCAAAGGTGTGCTCTTTAGTCTATTCTAACCCTGAACACTGGATGGAATCTGCATGTCATTAGCTGCGGCGTCGTGTTTCGTGAACCTTGTCGTCAAGGAATCAGACAACAACGTCAAGCTCATTGTCCTCGACAGACTTGACGCGCTACGATCGAAGCATGGAGCCGTTTTGGATGGACTTATCATGGACGTACTGCAAGTTCTCTCTAGGCAAGTTCGATTTAATACGAACCGCTCCCTTTTTTTAACTTGTAAAACAGTGCCGACATGGAAGTACGCCGGAAAGCGATGAGCATTGTGTTGAGCATGACCTCTACCCGGAATGTTGAAGAAGTTGTATTGTTTCTCAAGAAGCAACTCCAGCGGACGCAACAACATGATTACGACAAGGTTGAATCGTCACTTCCAACGCACGATCCACAACGCTTATTACTTTTTTTCATAGGCACCGGAGTACCGTCAGCTTTTGATCCAAAGCATCCATGTCATGGCGATCAAATTCTCCGAGGTAGCCGCGAGTGTTGTGCACGCTCTGATGGACTTCCTCGGAGACTCCAACAATCCTTCTGCACTGGATGTCGTCGCTTTCGTTCGAGAAGTTGTCGAAAAGTTCCCATCCCTCCGTCCAGCGATTACCGAAAAATTAACGGCTACACTCAGTAGCATAAAGAGCGGGAAGGTGTTCAGGGGCGTCCTTTGGATATTGGGGGAGTATGTGGACGGTGTCAGTGATATCGAACGAACGATGGTTGAGGTTCGAGGTGTACTCGGGGAGATTCCGATCTTGGCAGCCGAGATAAGGGAGGCGGAGGGAAATGGCTTGGTTGAGGGCGGTGAAGAAGATGGTACTGTTACTGGTCAGACCGGAGGGACAAGACCGAAAGTGTTGGCAGATGGAACCTATGCGACGGAAACAGCCTACACGACATCTGCGCCAGTGAACGTCTCCACCAACAAGTCGAAACCTCCACTTAGAGGTATGCTTATCTGCGACGTGCGTTGGTGGCTGACGATTGATTTCGTCCCTAGCGTTAATCTTGGGGGGTGATTTCTTCACGGGCGCTGTCCTTGCGGCTGCCTTGACGAAACTCGTCCTCCGGTACGATGAGTCTAGTGACGACCCCACTAGAGCCAATGCTCTCCGCGCGGAGGTATGCTTTGACTTCTTCCAATGCCACCATCTGATGACGTCAACTCTGCTCAGGTAATGCTCATCATGACTTCTGTCATTCGTGTCGGTCAATCGAAATTTGTCACGGTCCCGATCGACGAGGACTCTAACGAGCGCATTCTGAGCTGCATCCAGACTCTGAGTGAACTGAGGGAGCGTAGCGAAGTTAATGATATGTTCCTGAGAGATACTCGAGTCGCATATGGCAAGATGTTAGGTGCTCAGGAGGTGCGTCTACTCCCCCACTCGGAAGGGTCGCGTTCAAGGGGTTGACACCTCAAGCAGAAGCGCGCGGCAGAAAAGAAAGAGGCGGAGAGCACCAAGGAGAATATCGTGCAGGTCGACGATCTGCTGAGCTTCCGCCAGTTCTCGAAGAAATCAGCGGATGATGCGATAAATGTAAGTTAATACGCGTCTCTCTGCTCTTTGTCTCACAATCTTGGCAGTATGCAGATGACTTGGGCAAAGCTACTGGTACCGCCGAGGTGCACGAAGATTTCCTCTCCAACTTGAGTAGGATATCGCAGCTTACTGGCGAGTACACCCGTTGGAATTGCCCGTACGGTGCTTATGCTTCCGTTTTCTAGGTTTCTCTGACCCGATATACGCCGAGGCGTATGTCAAGATGCATGGATTTGACATTCTGCTTGGTGAGTCCTGACCTCTCTTGGTTTGAACGTGCCCATAAGTGACACCGGTTCAGACGTCCTTCTTGTGAATCAAACTCCCAATACGTTGCAAAACCTCTGCCTCGACTTTGCCACCTTGGGAGACCTTAAACTTGTTGAGCGACCCGCCGTCTATACTATCGCCCCCCATGGCTTCCAGAGCATCAAAGCCACCATTAAAGTCTCCTCGACAGAAACAGGCGTCATTTTCGGAAGCATCCTCTGGGAGGGTCCCGGCCTTGCAGAAACCTGTGTGATCTTGAACGACATCCACATTGACATCATGGATTATATCAAACCTGCCTACTGCAACGAGACTCAGGTAATTCCAAGAAAAAAAAAAATCCAGAACCCTGACTATGTGAACGGTGCTGACGACATGGTATCCGCAGTTCAGGAGCATGTGGACGGAATTTGAGTGGGAAAATCGGGTCAATGTGTCAACGAACATGTCGTACGTTCTCCCCGTCCTGCCCTCATCCCCGTCTTCCATACGCACACCCTGACGTTAACCCGTTTTTTGAATCAGCGATCCACGTGACTATCTCAAACATGTCATGAAGTCGACCAACATGTCGTGCTTGACGCCCGAGGGAGCCATGTCAGGCGAATGCGATTTCCTCTCTGCCAACATGTACGCAAGAAGTCTGTTTGGTGAGTTGGCCCTTTTTTTACGACGCTTCTTGGCAACGTATCGAGGGTAATTGATGTCTTGTGGCGTGCGTAGGCGAGGACGCGCTTGCCAATCTGAGCATCGAACGAACGGAGGCGGGGACCATTGTGGGGCATGTTCGAATTCGGAGCAAAACGCAGGGTATCGCGCTTTCGCTGGGCGATCGGATTACCATGTGTGAGTTGCTTTTCTCTGCTCCGGTTCTGTGTCTCGTCTAAAGATCGTTCCTTGACGATCCACATCCATAGCTCAAAGGGACAACAAGCCACCAATATAGTACTAGCACTTAGAGCTAGCGGCATTTGGCATGCGTGCGGTGCCCCCGTTATCGTAGATGTTCCTTTTGCGGAAATCCCTTCTTCAGATGCAATCGTTGTCTCTTCCCTGTTCACATTGTAGAGTGCTTCAAGATCGGCGCGTTTACACTGGATGCTGGATATAATCGTCTGCGGAAATCAATGCTGGTTGCTGAGAAGCCTTCTTGGCGGATCATCCAGCCTTTTCCGACACAAACTGGACCAAACCTTGCGTGAACGCCATAGCTAACGTTCGTCAGGGTTGCTTCCACGGAGAACACGGATACAGGTGATCATAAAGACGATACAATGTACTTTCGACATACTAAAACACTACGACATAATCCACTTCTGCCTACCCAGGCAGTGTCCAATGAGAGTCACGAGACATACAGGAGAACAAGGAACAAGGGAAGGCCATAATTCTATCATTCGATAGCAGTCCGTCTGCGAGCGATGTTACACCGCTGTGGGGGTATGTTCCGTACCCTTGCTTGCCGCCCATGTCTCGGGTCCCTGGTTTTCATCATGTCAGCGATATGCACGACTCGACAGCTTTTTGAGCCGCTAGTTCTTTTTTTCACTGACCTTCCTGTTATTGATTCTCTGGTACTTGACTCGCCTCGCAAACCACTCGGCGGCAGTCGAGCCAGTTTCAAAGTTGCGATCGGGTTGCTTTTGTACGGCGTCCGCAATAAGAGGACTATCTTCCACGAGCGCACGGAGGATCTTGGAGTTGCCTGGACGGGTGAAAAACACGAGAGACCAACGCTCGTGCTCGGCTTGAATGCCGGGGGGAGGTACTACGCGGTGGATGTTGGACTGGAGGACACCTCCACTGAAGAGCGAGAGTGCATCGCCGATGTTGCAAACCGCATGACCGGGAAGAGGCTGTGTTGCGGTATACGTAAGTGTCCTGACGCCAACATTAATTTCAAAGGGATGGTACAAACCCTGACATAGAACCACTCCGTGTGACCGGGAGGCATCACCTGTAATCCTCCGAGCCTGTTATGCAAAAAGGACTGACACGAGTTATAAATCGGTCTTACGTGAGAGGGTTATGATAGTCCGCTCACCAGGGATCCAAAGTCTGTGTGAGCTCCTAAAGTCGCCTTATCTGCGATTGCCTTTCCAGGCATGGGCGGAGCCCTGATCAACCGGGCCTCACTGCCGCTATACTCTTCGTGGGAGTGCAGCCGCTCGAGCGTGCCTTCCGGTAAACCTAGCCTTTCATTGAAGATGCGAAGGACCGTGTAGTTGACTTCGAGGGACTTGCGGACGAACGGGTTCACAGCTGTCGGAATTGCTGCAGTGGTTGGAGGTGGGTACGTCCTGTGAACGACATTTGGAAAGGCAAGTGCGTCGTCTTTTGAGACATTGATGAACTCGACGGCGTCCAGTTGGCTATCGTAACCCTTTTATCAACCAGCGACGCTAGATCGCTGATTGGGACTGACTCACCCACTGGCATCCACCGCATTTGCTCCGGCCTTCTTATATCTGATGAGGTCGGTCAGCGAGCGCTGCTAGATAAGGGTACAAAGTTGATGCTGGTACGCGCCCGAACGACCGCCCGCTGTCCCCCTGCTCAAACTTCATCTTCTCCTCGAGGGGGAGTGCCATAGTCTCAGCACCCATGTCAAACATGTCGCTTACTTCCTTATCGGCGCCATGGTTCTTGAGACTAGGATGGTATCCGATAGCAACTGGAGTAGGCAGGGAAGGATACAAGGGATGATCTTGTTACTCACTACCAGAATCCAATAGACGTTGCAGCCTCCCAGAGACGGTCGAGCTCCGCGGAGTCGCCGGCTTTAAGCAAATCAAAGTCTATGACAAGCAACGGGTGGGTGCGGACATCGGTCGGAAAGGGGGGTAAAGCTGTTCCAGGCATTATTCAAACGATCCTAGTGCCTTCTGAGCAGGAGCGGCGGCATGTTTATCCCCGAGACAGCACTCACCTGAGGGTCGAGGACGGGGGAATTGCGTGCTGTTAGTATTTATAGGGGCATTCCGGTAAATTGCGGGTAGTCAGGTGGGGAAACCACGGGGCAGCTTTGTTGGAAAATTTGTCCTTCCAAGGCTATGGGATGACCAGCGCGCATGACCACTACAGATAGCCCACGGATCAACGCCGCTGGGACGGCATGGCGGCGGCGGTGTTCTCAATAAACATGCTTACGACCCTAACCTGTGTGCTAATGCAGGCTTGGGCCAAAGGGTCGTTGCCGGTTCGAAATGTCACCGTTTGTCCACTCGCCCAGCTTGCTCTCGCCGGGTTATTGTTGTTAAACTACTTCTACGACGTCTCCATCGTATGTCCAGACTGACTTCCACGCATTACGAAAGGGTCCGATTATCAATCGGTACCAAATGACAGAGGAAAGTGATTCGAGTTCCACGAAAAAATGGAAGTTCAGTCCGTGGCGCTCATGCTGACTCATCACCTGTTGAGTGAGCGGTTACGTGGGTCCGCCAAAATATTAATAAAATAAAATAATTGATTGTCCGCGGAGCATGTAGAGTTACACTTTTTGTACCAGTAGGAACTACAAATCACTACAGTATTGCTGATTTCAAACCCAGGTTAGGTCCTCAGGCTCAGCCTTGCTACACTTTTGTAGTAATAGTGTACTAGAACGACTACGATGGTAGTGATCCCAAACTCAGGCTAGGACCGAACGGCCTACCGCCATGAGCGGACCGCCGATGAGCCCTACTTCTCACAAACAGATCTGGTGGGTAATATCCGGCGAACGTGAGGGATAGCATGGATGGCGACCTCAATTGAAGGATAAGAAACTACCACGAAGTATCGCCAAAGAAAAGATATACTCATTCCAGTAGACTCGGACGTTTCAGGTCGCCGACAGCAAGGGAACGTTTGAAGCTTCAAGCTCAAGGAGGATCGTTAATGGCCGAAACCCTCTATTAACCCGGCTAATAACTTTCTAGGATATCGAACAGGCCGTTAGTAATGTTGGATGAGGAATTTCCCGGTTAATTGCAAAATCTAACAGCCTCTCTAGGTCAAGGATAACACTGTCAATATTATAGTCGTTGGATTTCCCCGTCAAAACAGTTGCAAAGAATATCATGACTGGGTGTGTGCACATCAACTTGAATGGTAAAATGCCAAATTGCATTTGTGATCAGGACAGCCTGTGCTGGGTCATAAGCGGGCAGCTTGGATGTCAAGAATTTCATTAGTCTTCCGTGACATTCGGGACTCGGGAGATGGCGGCCAGGGACGAGTTATTTGAATTCAGTCGCTTCTTGACTTTCTGCTGACAGCGTTCGAATATGCCAAGCGCTTCCGCCCATCTGTCGTAACAATTCATTTCTCCAATCATATTCCGACTTTCAAGTTTGTCCTCCGAGCGGCAGCGAGCAGCTGCCAGTGGGGCTTCGATGGCCTCTGCAACAATGCACGCTTGTGCCTTCTATTCGGAAGTAATGTAGCACAACTCTTTACTGACCCCACATATTCAAGTACGGAACTCGTTTTAGTGGTGTTGAACGCTTTTGCGAGTACACTGCGAAGACCTATCTACGCGTTGGCCACTCGGTTCGCCCGCAAGATCGAGATTCATTTAGCGGCTCGACACGTTTGTGATGCATTTACCGTTACGGATTATGACAGCTCTGACGGAACGTGACGGATAAAGCAACAATTGGTTGTGCACCGCCTGAGCTCTCGATCTGGCGTCAATGGGGACAAATAACGTACAAAAGGCTCGACCCCACCAAGTTCTGACCCTCAGTGATTCCTCCCGTGTTCACGTCCTCTCGCTCAATTTTCTTTGGCTATCTCTTTGGCATCCCCAAGATGCAGGTTCCTGGTGATGTGACTACCGTCGCGACAGTATATGGGTCAATCCTACTCGGCACTTGCTTTGCATGCATGTAAGGTCTCAGCAGCAATCAACTATCGTCGCACTGACGAATGTGTAGTCTCACTGGCATTGTCTTTGTACAATGCACTCTGTACTATAAACTATACCCCGGTGACTTTGTGTGGACAAAGGTTTTGGTGCGTCAAAGTTATTCATCTCTTAAGCGTGATCAGTGACAGGGTTTCCAGGTTTTCGCGGTTTGGGCGTTTGACTTGATGCACACCGTCTGCATCATCACTGCTGTCTGGCAATCAGTCATTACCAATTTTAATAAGCCAGAAAATATGGACGTCATTCCATCGTAAGTGACCCACCGCCCCTTGCTACAATGGGTACTCATCTGCCCGCAGCGCACTCGGGGTATGTATCAGGTTTCTGAGAAAGGAATCCTCAACTGGACAACTCTTCACAGCTTTCCGTGGCCGTAACAGCTATAATCACTTTCATGGTTCACTGGTCAGTTCATTCCTGTTGAGTTCTCCGACTGAGGGGTACTGAGGGATCTATTATATCACAGCTTCTTCGCAAACAGAATTCGGATGCGTAAGAAGTCGTCTAACATGTTCTTCACATTGTTAATCTGTTCACAGTGACGAAGAAGTGGTACATCGCCGCCCCTCTGGTACGTCAACTATCTCTTTTTTTTTTTCACTTGATTTATGCGAAGATGTCACTCTAGGTGTTCCTTGCATTCCTTCGTCTGTGTGAGTGACTGGTTTAAGTGCTAGTGAGCCACTTGCTTACAATTTACTTAGTTTCTGCTTGTGGTAAGCACCATGCCTTTAACCAAAATATAGCTGATTTCATGATCCTCGTGAACCATAACTATTAGTATCAACAGGCGAGATGTACGTCGCGTGCTTCTCGGCCGTCAATTGTTCCTGATCTCAATTTTGTGCAGTATCCGCTTGAAACGGTACTCTTTGTTCATCAAGCCTTACCCTTCGGTAGGAACCTTACATGATGTTGTGTTCGCTCCATTTATAAGGTTTCCAGTGGGTTTTTACGACCGGTGTCACGCTCTCCGCTTCGGTAGAATTCATCATCACTACGGTCATGATTATCTTCCTTGGGAGCAGAAAGACCGGATTTGCTAAGTAAACAACACCGTTGCTCATGCCAACAACATCTCATGATCAATCCCCCAGCATGAACCACATCATCAACACCTTGATTTTATACACTCTGGAAACTGGTGGTATCACATGGTACGTGTATCCGAATCACTCGACTCTCTTCATTGGCCTGACCTCCCGTTGATCAGCCTCGTAACAATAGCTTCGTTGATCTGCGTTCGTCTGCTCGTTCCTCGTGATATTTGCTGAGGTTGACATGAATGTGTCCCAGTGGCTTCTCATGCGTCATAACTTGATTTTCCTTGGGATGCACTTTGCGATTGCCAAACGTACGCTTTTGAAATTCAAATGCTAAGAAATGAACTCAACACAGATCATAGTATACGCCAATTCGCTTCTCGCTACGTACGCTTGTCCGCAAAGCATAGTTATCACTGCTGATTCCAACTCCTATCCAGGCTAAACACACGCAAACGTCTCAGAGTTGACCGCATGTACTCGAGCGAGCGAGAAAATAACAACGGACTCCACGCACCCCCCAGTCCCCTCAACATGAGTCATTTCTCGGTACGTCGAGATTTGTCCAGCACAAATTGGAGGGATTTGCGTACTAATTAACAATTCGCGACAGAATCGTATGCTTGGCCCAACTGCGACACAAAAGAGCGTACGTATTTGGATTTTGTTATTGTTTTGTCTTTCCATTCCTAACTATTTCTCAGGTACAGCTTAATGTCAACGTTGAAACCACCATCGTCTCGCAGATTGACGAGAATAAGGACCACTGCGATATTGAGGCGACGCCAACTCTTGCCGCATTCGATCAAGACGGGAACTACAAGATTGTGGACCGAGACAGCTCAGACTCAAACGTAACCGAAAAATACCCGCCCATTGCATGATGAGTCGACCGCTTCTCGTTTGCGAGTTATGGATATACCTGTTCGAAGGGGCTTTGTTTTCCAGTGTTACTTCGACTCTATTTCCGTGTTTCATGCTAGGATGCCTCCTTGACTGCTGTAACATAGTTTAATAGCGTCCTCCTACAGACGCACAAACGCTCCTTGTGTCTCTGCTACCTTAATTTGCGTTTCGCTTGACTTCCAGGGTCTTCTACCGTTGCTTGCACATGATTTTTTTTTCTTTTGAGGCGGACGCCGCGGGCGAGTTGTGCTCATACTATTATTTAATGTATCTTCCAGAATCCACTGATATACAATTTCTGGATTGGCCCTTTGTTTTGGTTTCCTGTACTCTCCATCTCCTTCAGTCGGGGGTGGGAAAACTGCTGAGCCTACGGTCAAAACTACTCAACCTGACCGTCAAAAAAGAAGCGGTTGGAGCATACAATGAAGCAAATTCAACGTAATTCGTTGATCCGTGTCTCTACCGATATGATTACGGATCCCTTCTCCGAAGTAAGTGTTTGATTTGACGTCATTCATGTTCGTGTTCTGGCCAGACGAGCTCGGGCAAATGTTTTCAAATTTCCCAATCTCTCCGAGTCTGCGATCTTAGCCGACTTTCACTTGTCTCGGGGTGCCTCGTAAATGAAATGTGTCTGTCTAAAGTCGTGCCAAGTCTCGGTTGTTATTGAGCTCGGTTTAGATGAGCTCGGGGCTCATATCCTGTTGAACCTCATGTCAAGGTCCTGATAGTCAGGTCAAAATGATGGGAAGTAATTAAAAGAAAGATCCACCTGTAAGAGGTCTCCGATGGTATCTTGTCCGTGTGTTGCGTCCGAGCGGTGTCCGGGGTAGTGATCACGTGGAGTTGCCTTCAATTGACTTCTCCGCAGTTGCGTCTACACTCCATATACGATGTGTCCGATCACTGGGATTCGCCCGATATGACCTTGACGCGACCGTATGGCCTGGGATGTACATTTCTTCATTCAGGTTTGACTGACTCTTGTAGTTCATGATCTGAGTCGCCCTCAATGACGCGGTGGGTTCACGGCCTAGGGTGCTTCGTAGGTGGTCGGGATGGCGCTTGTACCGTTTGTGCTGATGCGCCGTGTCTCCAGCTAGCGAGGTCGTTTCGACTCGTTTCGAGTCGCAGCGTGCGTCGCTCGATGCGCCGTCCTTGTCGCTTCATCTCCCATGCCTTGCAACATCGTTTCAACCTCTCTGGCACTCCCGATTGTCCTCAACGCCTCCCGAATCGTCCCGCGTACCTTTATAGCCTCCTGGCCTCTCACGACTTAACGCACTCGTCTCGTAGTCGCGCCACTTGGTTTCGCCTTCCGAGCGTTCCTGGGCACCGATATTTGTTGCTTCTCGTGAGAAGCCCCGGGTCTCGGGTGGTCCATACAACATAGAATCCCAGGGATAGCACCCAAGTTAAACATCTTGGAGTATAGAGAAGCGGACTTTTGGGAGGACCACGTATGCCGCGTTCATGAGCGTGTCTTTAGTCGAAGACTGCTACAATGCAGTCGCATTCAACTTGACACCGATCGGATCGACATCGTTGCATGGAAGATACGCCACGTTTTCCCACACATCAGGAATCGCGCGCACGATCAGGTCGAAACTCCAGTACTTAATTGTGTTTACCCCAGATCCAGCAAGGGGGGACTTGCCGGAGTTGGACTGCAATAAAAATCGAGATGCCACCTCAAACGAGCTTGCAGGTCAATCCGCGTATACGCTTGAAAGCAAAACCTCAATTAAGTCGAGGATAAGTAAGTAAACAAATACTCACGGTGCACTGAAACATGACAAGTGGTACCGCTAGGTATCCGCGAGACTCCGACAGCGTGGATACCTCAGATTCTCGTAGTATGCGTCCCAAACCGCTTCCCTAGCTGGGTTTCGCAATGTGGTTTCAGCCCACGGCTGAGTCTGGTTCGGATATGGCGCTCGTAGAAGACTTCTGGTGTTGTGTCCCACCCAGTGATTAAGACTCATACAAGCCATGCATGACCACATTCGATAATCGAGATCCCCTTTGGGCCTGGGCCCAGGTCTTCCCTTGCTCCTGGCTGTATCAAGTGCAGCTTCTGGAAGGGCACTGAAGCTTTTTCCAAAATACTATCGTTCTATACCTACTAGATCCTTTGACTTCCCTGGACCAATGGCGATGGTGATATTTTATGGTTATAAGGAAATTAAGGAAGTAGAACGTGAACCTGGCTCAATGGTGATAAAGGTTGCTGTTTCCACTGTTTCAGGTGGCGGGGTACGCGCTGTGCTGGGATCATCCAATATCGATAATGATGACAGTTGGATGCCCTTCATCAGTGGGTAAAGTACATGCTTGCGATGTGCATATCTAACTGATTGCATCACAGTGCCCGGTTTCGTCGCGCCATGGGCAGCATCCATGATCAAACACCATAAATCTTATTCGACAGTATGTGCGTCTTCACTCGCATGTCGGGACTTGTTCGTATTTCCACCACGTTTCTCGACTCTAATCTTTGATCTAGTACGATGGATAGACGAGGGGTGGGATATGCTGCTATCCTCCATCAGGAGTGGCACAGTACCTGATCTGCCAGGCGTGCGTGAAGTTTGATCTTGCTTGCAAGTAAGTCATATATCGATCAATGCGTAGTACAAGCAAAGCTTAGCTCAAACAGGCTCACTTGCATTCAGACCCGGACCGTGCTGCGGAAGTCCGTGAAATTTGTCCTCCATCCTCGCGGGCCGCACATATTTGGCCGAAACTCAAAATATTAAAATTCATATGCAGTGGCCGCTACCGTGTCACCAAAGGCAAGAGAGACCTGTATTTTCTCATTGCTACGATTTCTCTGAGGCGTCAATCTAGGTAAAGTCGATCATTGGGCCGACCATCGCCATCCACACACCTGGTTATGGTCGCAATGCGTAAACGTCAGGGATATTCTACTGTACAACGCTACTGCGTGCTGGACGCGACTTGTGGACACCGAGCCTGGCACCCTCGCATATTCATATTTTTGGTTCTCCATCATGTCTGCATTTCACTCCCACTGGCCGGGCCTTTGCACATGCCACCTTCACACCACTCACGTACTTGGTGTGTTTTCCCGTCAGCAGTAACCTTGGAAAAACCTATTGACAGAGATACCAAGATGATGATAGATCACATCGGACCGGCTACGCTTATCGCTTCACACCCCATACCACCGCCTTAAATAGGAGACCCGCCCAGCAGCAACGTGTTGGTGTCTTGAAAAACGGCGCTCCCAGCTAAACCCAATCAGAAACCACATTCATTGCAAAAAGAATCAACCCATGTCCGTCGTCAAACTCGAATTTGATCCTAAAAACATGCCTTTCCGAAGGCTTGGCCCTAGTGGTCTCCGAGTTCCGGTGTTCTCTCTCGGTGGATGTACGTACGCCTGATGACGTTGGGTGGGTAGACAAATTCACTTCACGCTTACGTTCCAACACAGGGCTCACGCTTGGAGGAACCGTTACTGGTGACCCAGTCAAGGTTCGTCCTCGGGGGGATTCGGTCCTTGTCCGCTGGGTGGGCGAGGTATTGAGGATATTCTAATCAGGACATTGTCAAAGTCGCCTTTGATAATGGTATCAACATGTTTGATACGGCCGAGGCATACGCCAAGGGAAAATCTGAAGTGGAAATGTGAGCCGGAGCTCTTTGTGCGTTTTTCGTCGCGCAGGGGTGTCTGAATGATTGTTAGGGGACGTGTTATCAAGGAACTCGGTCTTCGTCGTACCGACCTGATCATCACTACGAAATTGTTCTGGGGTGTCCACGGTGGTCCGAACGACGGTGGTCTCTCGAGGAAACAGTATGTTCCGTAACAGATGGAGCTCCCTCACAACTCACGTTCCGCAGCATCATCGAGGGAACCAAGGAATCTTTGGAACGCCTTGGTCTTGACTATGTTGACGTTATCTTCGCTCACCGTCCAGATGTATCAGGTGAGGTATTTGCTGTCATCTAAAGTGGTTGCTTACGTTAGCGTTCGTCAAACAGTACCTATGGAAGAAACTGTTCGGGCATTCAGTTGGGTAATTGAGAAGGGCTGGGTGCGTTTTCTGGATCCTCAGCCATGAATGCTGACTCAACCATACTTGCTAGGCTCACTACTGGGCAACGTCTGAATGGTCCGCGTATGACATCGAGGAGGCCCATCGTAAGTGTTATGGGATGGAGGTTGTGTTATAAGTTCACCCGATACACAGACGTTGCCACCAAATTTGGTCTACACGCGCCAATTGCTGAGCAATGTCAGCACAAGTAAGTCGCTTCTCACTTGGCTCAACATTTACCCCGACATCTTGTACAGCATGTTCCACCGTGAACGCCCAGAGAAGGAGTACCGGTACAGTGGTGTTTTCTGGTATGGGAATGTCGACTCACAATTTGAATTAGCCCTCTGTACAAGAAGTACGAACTCGGTACAACTGTTTTCTCGGCTCTCGCGAGTGGCCTGCTGACTGGAAAGGTATTATCAAATGACGTAGAAGTGATAGGAATATTCACATTCATATCTAACAGTACAACGATGGTGTCCCCGAGGGTACCCGGTTTGCGATGCACTTGAACTTTTTCAAGGGGACAGTCGACAGTCTACAAAAAGAGGAGGGTTTAACGAAGATCAGGAAAGTTAACGAGCTCTCAACGCTCGCCGAACAGGGTGAGTTGATTCAAACCCCTTCGCGAGCTTTCTCTCGACTCACCCGTTGGGCGAATAGAGCTTGGCTGTTCAGTCACTCACCTGGCTTTGGCTTGGGTCGCAAAGAATCCCAACACCAGCACTGTCATCCTTGGCGCATCCAGACCCGAACAGGTTCTCGACAACTTGAAGGCCCTCGAGGTAATTCCCAAGTTGACGCCGAAGATCCTGGACAAGATCGAGGCCATTCTAGAGAACAAGCCAGCGCCACCGGTACGTGGTATTCGATATTCTAGTGGGCGAACTACCTTGATCGATGTTCAGCCCACCTTCGGCCGTCCACCTCTTGATCCGTTGGGTCGCCTGTGAGCCATAGCTGACAACGCGATAAGCACTGGTGGTGAATGAACGGGACATCAAAGTAGCGTTTACCAAAAGCTTTGATTGTACAACCATTCCAAACCTTGTGACGATAAAAAAACGCAGGGTGTGGAGCTCCGCGGACGCAACGCTTCTATGGAAATCTTCACCCGCGGATGGAGCGTTCACGGGAAGTGCGAGTGTGGTGAGGTGTGGCTTGTTAAGAATTCACGCGTTGTCTCCCACAAACGTCGCGAAATATCCAGTGGGACCCATCCGCCCAGGCTAGCATTTCAATAAGTTACACCTCGTTTAAGCGAGTGTCCCCAATGATTAATAACGACAGCGCCACGCGATACTCACATGTGGCTCTGGCAACTGATCTTTGTTGATGCGGTGTGACCTGTCCAATGGTCTGACGGATTAATATCGCACGTCCTATTAATATCCGCTAGCTCAATCAATTCTCAAAGGCCGTGGCATTTCATCACTGACAAGTGACCACTCCCTGTTGGTATGTGCTCGTTCGTCGGACCGATTGGCTGTTGCTTAGCAATGCAAGCTCGGTTGGGAGCCTATATATTGAATTCGATATTTCAGCGCTGCAATCGACCTTGATCAGTCCCACTGTCCACTGAACGCCTACCGAGCGATTACCATGTCCGTTGTCAAGTACGAATTCGACCCCAAGAATATGCCATTCCGCCGCCTCGGCCCTAGCGGCCTGCGGGTTCCTGTCTTCTCCCTTGGTGGTTGTGAGTACTAGATAACGTTGCTAGAGGTTTGATAGTGCCTCTGAATCATCGACCACGCGACAGGGTTGACCTTGGGAGGAACCGTCATTGGTGACCCAGTCAAGGTGATGAACAACGAAGTCGTGAGCGTGGACAGGTAGCCTAACATGATGCGTCCTAGGAAATCATCAAAGTCGCCTATGAAAACGGCATCAACATGTTCGATACTGCTGAGGGCTATGCCAAGGGTCGTTCAGAGGTTGAAATGTCTGCATCCCTGAAGCTTTTCGTTGCGAATGTGCTCACCAATTTCCTCAGGGGTCGTGTTATCAAGGAGCTCGGCTACCGCCGAACTGATATGATCATCACGACTAAGCTGTTCTTCGGTACTCGCTCTGGTCCCAACGACACTGGTCTGTCTAGAAAACAGCAAGTCCACTTCAGGTTCAAATCCGCCCTAGAAGCTATGGCTCACTCTTTATTACAGCATCATCGAAGGCACTCAAGCTTCCCTCGAGCGCTTGGGCCTCGACTACGTTGATGTCATCTTCGCCCACCGCCCCGACTACTCGAGTCAGTGTGCTATTGTTCTAGTTGATGCAGGTTATACTGATACAGCGTAGCTCCTATGGAAGAAATTGTTCGCGCATTCAACTATGTGATTGAGAAAGGCTGGGTAAGTACACTGCATGTTCAGTCGAGAAAGTCCCTTACCTCTACCTCAGGCTTTCTACTGGGCAACGTCGGAGTGGTCTGCCCGCGACATCGAGGAAGCATACCGTGAGTGAATTTCATGCTGTGAAGGTCATGTCCTGATAGTTTCATATAGACGTTGCTGACAAGCTCAACCTCATTGGCCCAATTGCTGAGCAATGCCAGCACCAGTACGTTTTACCACCTATTCATGGGATATGATCCACTCAGTGCCAACTCAGCATGTTCCACCGTGAGCGTCCCGAGAGGGAATACGCACCCGTGTACAAAAAGTATGCCATCGGCACAACTGTGTGGTCGGCACTGGCCAGCGGTCTTCTCACCGGGAAGGTATTTCACATCCCATTATCATCCATGTCCCCTTTCTTATCGTAACCCCCTGTTAGTACAACAACGGCATCCCAGAAAGTTCTCGTTTTGCTACGCACTCTGACTTCTTCAAGGACACGCTCAAGAGTCTCAATGAAGAGGATGGTCGCGCCAAGATCAACAAGGTCCAACGACTCTCAGAATTTGCAAAGACGGGTATATATCTGATAACTGTTACGTTTCTTGGGAGCCGGGCTGAATATACGCGCAGAGCTCGACTGCTCCGTGACTCACCTGGCGTTGGCATGGGTGGCTAAGAACCCCAACACGAGCACGGTCATTCTCGGAGCTTCAAAACCTGAGCAAGTCGTCGACAACTTGAAGGCGCTGGATGTCATTCCCAAACTTACGCCGGAGGTCCTTGACAAGATTGAGGCTATTCTGGACAACAAGCCTGCTCCAATTGTGAGCTCGATTCTCGCAGCATGTGGCGTTTTTTTGCTGAAATATTCCAACAGCCAACATTTGGTCGTCCGTCGCTTGATCCCCACGGACGCGCCTAAGGGTGTGCTGCCAAGTCTGTAAATTGGAGGTAGTTCAGTATATATGTATTGAGAGCAAGCAATTTATGCGATTTTGCCTGTGCCACACACTAGGCCTTGCAGTTTGGCGTTGGAAAGGGAAAAATACGCGCATGCGCAGATGATATTCGAGCTTTACTTGCCTACGCGCGTCATCAGTGACGACTGAAATTGGTCAGGGGAATGTCAAAGGAGCACAAAGCAACTTGTGCATGTAAAGAGGTTACGTAACACTACAAGTACCGTCCTGGCGAGTCGGCGACTCTGATAACGTCCTCAACATCCCGGCGCCATAGTGCCCCAGGTGAGTGTTGTACATACCGCCGTTCCTTCTTAAAAGGCACTAGGATCATTGGAATAATGCCTGGAACAGCTTTACCCCCCTTTCCCACTGATGTCCGTACTCACCCGCTGCTTGTCATGGATTTTGACTTGCCCAAAGCCGGCGATCCCGCGGAGCTTGACCGCCTCTGGGAGGCTGCAACAACCATTGGGTTCTAGTAGTAAGTAACAAGACCATGCCTTGTATCTTTCCCTGGTTACTCCAGTTGCTATCTGATACCATCTTAGTCTCAAGATCCATTGCGCCGACAAGGAAGTAAGCAACAAGTTTGACATCGTGCTGAGCTTATGGCGCTTCCCTTCGAGGAAAAGATGAAGTTTGAGCAGAGGGACGACGGACAGTCGTTCGGGCGCGTACCAGCAGCAACCTGCATCCTTATCTAGTTGCACTGATCGAGTTCATCAGATATAAGAAGGCCGGAGAAACTGCGGTGGATGCCAGTGGGTGAGTCAGGTCCCAATTGATGAAAAGGTTATATCAATGTCTCAAAGGACGACGCACTTGCCTTTCCATGGAATGTCGTTCACAGAGCGTACCCACCT
>JBBPQV010000630.1:0-17471 GCA_038092675.1 Boletus rufocinnamomeus
CCCGCACACCAACGCGGCGCCGCCCGCGAAGGACTTGAAGAAGGTGGTGGTGATGGACTATCATTTTGAGAACCCTGAACTCTATGCCTTGCTTCATCTTCTTTATGCTGTTTAGGAGAGATAGTTTGATTATACTCTTGATACATATCACTCAAGAGTTGCTGCCTTGAATGCTCATACTCTTTATGCTCTTGAATCAAGCATTCTTCCTCAATCACCTGTTGTAAGAATTGCTGCTCAGCTTGCTGGCACTGATGTACATGCCTAGCTTGTTGCAATTGAAGTACATGCTCTGCTTCAAGACATAAATGTTCCTGTTCCATCAGCTGACATTGTTGTTCTTGTTCAAACGGCAGCCAATAATGTAAACCCTCAGCTTGGATCTGTCTATGCAGCTGCTCAATCTCTTGACATTCTCGTTCTTGCTCAGCTTCAATGTATAAATGTTGCTGTTCAGCTTCCTCTATTTCCACCTGTCTTTGACATTGATGCTCTATTTCCATCTGTCTTTGTTGTTCTTGTTCTATAGCATTCCTTTGAGGGTTAAGAACAGGTGGAGTAGGATTGATCTGATGATTTTGTTGCCTCTGTCCTCTAGCATGACAATTTTTATGATGTTGCTCATGAGTACAATTGAAGTTCTCTAATACTGTGGCATTGTAATCCACATGATGCTGGATTTGATAGTGTGGCTGAAGAGGTGGCTGAGGTTGGAAAGGCAGTGGTGAAGGTTGTGGAGGTTGGAAAGATTGAAAGGCAGGTATAGCAACATGTTGTACACACCAAGCATGTTGTGCTTCATGTCACTCAATCACATTACATGGTAATCCAGGAAAATGATCCATAGAAAGAGGGGGATGACTCTGACAATTTATATAGTTTAGTATAATTTGTTGAGCTTGAAAGGAAAATACATACAATCAAGGAAGCAGGAGCATTTGGAGGAAGTGATACAGGAACATGAGGCTGACGATGAAAAGGTGATGATCCCAAAATGCGCTGATCACACTCAGCTTGATGGGCAGCACTTTGTGCACGTTGTGGTGAGGTGGGTGGAGTTGACCTAATAAGACAGAAATTATTAAAAATTGATTGGATTCAACAACACTTATTACTTATATGATAATGATTTTTGAAAAATTTTCGATTGAAATTTCTTCTTCACCAAGGAATATAGCTCTTTACTCCCCAGTCTCTGATTGGGTCAATATCCACCCCAACTCAGAATCCCTAAAGTTATTGTATCTATGTAAGATTACTACTTGGACTAATGAAGTACCTCCCTAATCACTTAGGGGATAATTTCTGAATAGCCTCAGTGACCCAGATAAACTGGTGTCCTGGCCTTCACAAACAGAGCACAACCTCTGCATGGGTATTGTTATGCTTGACCCAGGTAGGGCCAGGCGTAGCCCTAGGAAGCCTTGTTCAGGGATGAAGGTGGAAGAGGTCTTCTAGGAGGGAAGATGTGTTTGATGGAGGATTCGAGGACAATGACAATGACAATGAAGGCTTGTATTAGGGAGATCAAGACTAAGGTACATGGGTACATGATGACAGTTTAAATAGGTATCGTAGCTGAGCACAGACCAAGCCATAGATGGGAAGAGGAGGGCTGAGGGAAGGTCTGGGCGAAGGGCTATGGTCAAGGGTTAATGTGGTCTAGAAGACCAGGCAAAGGGTGAAGCTAAGAATGGTTAAATGGCGATCTAGGAGATCGGAATGAATGACAAATATACTAAGTAAAGAGGTGGTCTAGAAGACCAATTGAAAGGTGAAGGCTCTAGACAAGGTAATGGGGAATCCCTTGTATGGATAGGAGAGCTCGGAGAGGTACGAGCGGGCAAGGAAGAAAAGGAACAAAGAAAGTAAAAAGAAAAGAGATAGGGGTGAGCGCACCCCGGATGAATCATAACAGGTATCACTCCAAGTGGAGGACTGGGAAGGTCTATGTAACACAACAAAAGCTTGGGATCAGACCCACGTCCTAAAAGCAATGGATGTCAAGAAAAAGAATATCTTCCAAAAGGTTGGGTGGCCCCACTTAACCCTGTGGATCAGGTGTGGTCAAGAGGGAAAAGAGATAGTAGGCCCAAGCAGGGTGAAAGTGAAAGAGAGAGGAAAGGAGGAGGAAGGGGAGATATCTATTATCAGATCATCAGTGGAGGTTTCCCACACTCTTTCCAGCTTCCGAGCTGGAAAGGCCCTTCTGAGTCATCATTCTGAGATGGAAAGGCTGCTGCCAGTGAGTCATTCCAAGCCGGAAAGGCTTCCAAGTTGTAATCCAAAGCCACAATGGTCCCAAAAAGGAATCCCATGTGGACCTTACTGATGGAAGTGAAACAGCCAAAATAGGCATTGCATACATTTTGTACAAATTTTCCATTGCCTGGTTCTAAGTAGATAAATATCATCTCTGACAATGACTTATCAGAAATCAGCCAAAGGTGTGGGAAAAAATTGTAAGTACTATACAGTACATATTATATAAACTCAGTCACTCTGACTTATAATTTTCTTCACTCTTGTCTCTGAGTTTCCTTCTCAGAGCAAGAGTCACTCTAGTTTTTAGAGTTTATAATCAGGTAGGTTTGCACTTGTGTAAGGACATTTGTAAGTGTTTTTTTTACTTTTATTTTCGCTTTTTTAATACTTTTTAGTAGTTACAATGATAGTATACAGTGATAGTTTATTTGTGAATTAGTGATGTTGTAGATAAAGTTGATAAATAATATTTCTTTCCTTTGTATTATCATTGATAAGGTGAATTGAATCTACACAAACCTCATGATAACTTTCGATCTATGTTGTCAACATACTTTCCAAAGATTATGTATTGCTATATTATATCATTAGCAGATGATATTATCCTGGGTAAAACTCTAACAATGCTTATGAATTCTAATTTACAATAACAACTGGCTTTTAAAATACTTCAGCATAATTTTTTTTAGTTATTATTAATGTTCTTTGACCTATGTCTGAATATATATTTGATTAGCTTCTTGCCCATAATAATTGTTGAGCTTATGGCAAATGTAGGGTTTATAATGACAATATATAATATTATCCAAACTTTTCAACTTTATTGAGTGCCACTTGCTGTCATAGACCTCAAGGCCTCACATCCATTGCATGCCATCATTTCTCTGCAGAGTCATGGTTGATGTACATCATACTCATTCTCTGCTGGATCTCATTTCTCTTCAATTTTGGAAGAATGCTTCATCTGAAAAAAACCAAGGTACTATATAGTACTATATAGTACTGGTAGTCCTAGTAGACCTCATAGGCTTCCCCCAAGTATATAGCACTATATAGACACTTGATTCTCACGCAGCACTACCATAGCATGTGTAGCAATCTGTCATATTGGCCAATATGTGCTACAGAGAACTATATAGCACTACATCACTTAGAACTACAACACCATCAACAACAATATATTATATGCCACACTTACTACTCCATATCTCCTTCAATGTCTCCCTTCATCTGATCCTCATCATAACCATCCATCCAAATCTCCATATCCTTATTATCTGAGTTCTCAATCTTGTCCACCACGACTGCAGGTTTGTGTCCAACTTGCTGTGTGAATTCCTCAATTGCAAATTGAATAACATCTTGGGGAATGAAAACTCCATCACCCTCTTTCTCTACAATCTCAACACATGTATGTGATCTGCATTTGATCAGCTCTGTTTGAAGCATTAGGATGTAACCTCAATATTGGTAAAAACCTTACTGCTGTATAAGTGTCAGCATGAATCTGACATGGGGGAATGGGTTGTAATATTCCACCCATGTGATTTCTTCATTACCCTTGTTCTTAAAGAGAACATCATTGATGATTCCTGACTCCCATGGTAGTGGAGGAGGGTTTTCTCTGCAGCAAACATACCAGTTCAAGCAAATGGACCTGCAGGAACTTTTTACCACATAAGACAAATATTGTTTGTACCTGTTGTCTTGCTAATGCATCATGAACTGCATTCAACTCAGCACTCTTTATATAGTCCATTCCACCAATGCCATTCAAAAAGAAAGAAAGCAAACAGTTAACAGTTAGAATGTGGGTTGTTTTTTTAATATAAGATCCTCTGAAATTTTTTTATATGTTCCTACCAGGTTCATCTACCTCTAGGGCTGCAGCTACATCTTCTATGAATGCCACAGGCTCTGATAACACAGGTAAGGGATTTCTGCCCATGTTGAACTACTGGTGACAATGGTTATGAATTTTTCTTTGTTTTTCAGGATTGTGGGTAATCCAAATCTCTGATCTGCCTGATCTGTACAGCCACTATGCTGGTATTTTGCATGTGCTTACCAAACTCATAGATGTTAAAGTAGTTTCCCCCAAAATTCTTGATATGCAAGGTGTTCAGATTAGTCCTACAACCTACAATGCTAATTTTAAGGATGATCTCTTTGTGGAGGTGGAGGTGTACTTGAAACTGTGAGATTTCCTTTTTTATGTTTGAAAAATATATGACTGACTCTACTACAGCTGGAATATCTTGGGTGGGTTGTCAAACAGCAGCAGCAACAATAACAATACCAACAATGCCTCTTGTGTTGTTACGATCCTGTCTAGGCAGATGCCGTGGGACGATGATCAGCAACACTGCCTCTAGCAACAAAAGGAAAAGGGGAGAATGAAGGGGAAAGGTAAGCGGTGTGGATGAGGAGGACGAAGAGGGCTCTCAGCGATATTGGGTCCTTCACTAAGGACGCAGGGAACTAGACTCCAGTAGGATCATATCAGGTATGACGACCTGACAGTTGACCTTACTTCCGATACACAGTACTCAACGATGAGCTACTGGGCGAGGGTTGGATACTGTCTAGGAGCAGGCTCACTGTCTGACTGAGGTCAAAGACGAAGAGATAAGAACTGGGGAGTTCCGATCTCTCGTCGCTGTATGAAGGAACGTGTTAGCAGCATGGGGAATGGAAGAGAAGAGAAGCATAAGATCTGATCGGGTGGAATGGAAGATGAGATCGGTGATCAGATCGGGAGATCTGGATCGAGATCTAATCGGGGATTATGTAAGTAGATTGGGTTAGGATCGAGTGAAAGAAGGGAAAAGGAAGGCGAGATCATAACATGTGTATACCAACTTGTTTTAAAAAATATGAAGGTTCTCCCTTGTCATTCATACACAAGGGAAGCTATGTTGTGTGCAATGGAAATCAGTAACACGAGGAAAAGAAAGGTCAGCTTGGGTGATGAAGATAAGTCTGAAGAACAGAGTCCTGCAAAGAAAGCAGCTGTTGTTCAGGTTGGTCTGGGCAGCACTATGGAAGGGGTAGAGTAGTGAATAGCTGGTGTTGACTCAGAATCTTGCTCAGTAATATGATTCTTGTTTGATCTGTCACACCAAGTTGGAGATTGGTGTACATAGCGCCACTATGATACATATGTTGAATAGTCTTGTGTTGATAAATCCCAGTGCAATGAGGGTGGAGCTCCTGAAGATCACAAGAGTTCTAGTTAGTAACATAACCATGCTCAATCCTAGTACTTATGCAGCAAGTGAATGCTGACTTGCACTTTAGCTCAGTAACCAGTTCCAATTCATCAGCAAATCACCTTTTTTGGAACAGTTACCATAGCCACTACATTAATTTACAGCAGCATGACAGCATGACAGCAACATAGTGTGACAACAGCACAGCCATACATTCAGGTACATCTCATATATTTCCTTCAGGATCCCAGAGTAGCATAGACTTGGAACAGGAAATGGACATTTGTGTTTGCTGGCATAGTATTACTAGCATACCAATAGATTGTTGTACTAGTACATTTGAGTCTACTAAGAAAAAAGTATCCATACTATGAGTGGACTTGGAGTTCTTTGTTATATACCAACTTGGAGCCATGCAGGTTTTGAACAACTTGAACTTGGCCAACTCAGGATCCATGATGTCCTCTGGCAAACCTAAGAGGCACAATCTGACATTGAAATCTTCAGGGAACAGAGAACATGCCAATAATACCATGTAGTAGGATATGTTTACTTGAGTGACCAGATGCAATCCAGGCCTGGAATGCAACCAGTCCCATTGTTCATCCCTGCATATCTTCCCCAGAGTCACTTAGTTAGCTGGGAAGTACCTATAGTAGAGTATGATACTGGGTACTAATTAGTGGAGGTAAATAAGTATAGAATGGATGGTCTCACCTCAGTAACTGTCAGAGTCACTAAGGTGTAGAGCAGATGATGATGAAAGAATAACTATGTGATTACATAATCTGGTGGCATAGCCACCTGCTGTTTGACACTACAACACTCCCCTTCAAATGGCACGAACTCCCAGTGCTGCTGCAAAATGCTTTGCTTTGACATTGGGTAAGGCCTTAGTGAGGGTGTCTGCAGTTATCTGATTAGTAGGACAGTAAAGTAGATGTATGGAACCTTTGTCAATGGAAAAATGGATGAAATGGTATTGTAACTCAATATGTTTGGTGTGAGTATGAAATGCACCATCTTTCACGAGGGCAATGGCAGATTGGTTGTCACAATAGAGGACAGTTGGTTGGGTGAGGGGATGGAATACTTCTCCAAGTAATTTCTGAAGCCATATAGCTTCTTTGGCAGCATGTGTCACAGCAACATACTTGGCTTCAGTTGTTGAGAAAGTGATGAGTTCCTGTTTCTTGGACAATTAGGAAACAGCTCCTCTGTTGACAAGGAATGCATAGCCCAATATGGCATGGTGATGTTCCTGCAAGGCTCCATCTGCATCTGTAAATCCTTTGAGACTCATTTTACCTCCCCTGTATGCTAGTGTGAACTCCTTCATTCTGATCAGATAGCAAAAGATTTGCTTTACAGCTTCCCAGTGGGTTATACCTGGGTCATTACTGAATTGTGCCACAGTTGAAACTGCAAATGCAATGTCAGGGCAAGTTGCAATTGCCAGGTGCATTAGTGAATCTACCACCTTGCAGTATGGTGTGTTCTTCATCATGGCATGCTCAGCTAGTGACTTTGGGGCATGTTGGGTTGAGAGTTGGATGTTAGGATCCATGGGGACTGAAAGTGGTTTTGAGTCAGTGAAGTTGTACTGTGTGAGCATTCCATCTATATATGCTTCCTGTGAGAGGGAAATGGTTCAGGAGATGCAATTGCAGGTAACTTTCATGCCTAGGAGTGATGAAATAGGGCCAAGCTTGGTGAGCTTGTATCAACAAGTGATGTTGACTTTGAAGTCCTGTATTAATTTCTTGTTGCTGCCTGTGACCATGCAATTGTCAATGTGGGAGGGGAGGATTAATATTTTGATGCCAATGTGTCTGTAAAAGACTCCCCAGTCAGACTCTGCACAGTGAAAGCCTAAGCTCTCAAGTAGGTGGCATAGCTCCTTGTACCATTTTAATGCTTCCTGCTTTGATTTGTAGAGTGTGACACATAGTAATGCTACTGGTTGTTTGAATTTCTTTTTGGCTTTGAGACCTTCAGGTAGCTTCATGTAGATTACTTCATCAGTGTCCAACTTTCTGTTTAGGAATATGCTCTGAAAGTTGAATACATTGATCTCCCAGTCGTTATGAGCAGTGATGGCAAGGAGCATGCAGACAGATGCAAGACGAGTGACTGGAGCATATGTATCATAGTTGTTGCAAGATGACTTGAGTGAACACTGGCGAGACTCTACTGGGGCTACACCAAACCAAATGATAAGAGAGAAAGCAGAGGTTAAGAGATGAGAGGCGATGTCTTCCTTAATCAACTCGCAGGGACGTAGGCCACAAGTGACAAATGGATTAGACTGGGGAGTCCAGTCAAGTACAGCTACTTTATATATGTTACAGGATGGCACACGGACCATAGGGTCCATGGGAAAGACTACTGGATATGGGTAGATGAAAGAAGAGTTCGTGAGAGAAGAAGAATGATGATGGGAAAGAGAAGCGGAAATTAATAAGGCGTGTGTGCATTGTGTTTGTCTAGACCATAGGTCACATGTAGTTTCCCACGGTCATGTGCACATCACGTGACTTCGAAGTCTGAAGGATGTAAAGTAGTGTGCGAATGCGCTAAGTTAAAAATGTTTGAAAATATAGCATATCATAACAAATAATCCATGATAGAAATTCCCAATCCAAGAATCTATTAAAATAAAGTTGATAGTATACCAATCAAATCATGATCAAGAAACACATAAAATAGCTAAAATATGCTTGATTGTTACACATGTAGATGTAACACATTGTTTCAGTTATTTTTTCTAGACAATATCCTAAAATTATCCTTATTCACAAAAATTAAACCACAAATCTATACACTCAAATGTATACATTTAGAAGCAACTACTGGATTAATTTGCTAACTAATGAGATTTGTATAAAATATAATATGTATAGAAAGGTTAGAGCCTTTGTTTTTGATTATTTCATTTAATCTAATTTGTATGCAATATATATATATATATAGTGATTATATTTAGTATATTTCAAGACAGGCTTTATTTAGACCATAATAAAAGGATATTGTTACAGATTTCCTTACTTGTTCTTCTTTTAATTAGGCACTTGCTCATTCTTCTTCACATATACAAGAGGCCTACACTCTTATGATCATTACCTTGGAATATAGTACATTCTTGGATGATTTACTCCATATGGACAATGACTTGCTCTTTTGGATAGTGTTGGCAACCTAAAGATCTAAGAAAGACTTGGGAAGCTCTACACTCAATACTGACTTAGAGACAAGATTACTAACCTACAGTCAACTTCTACATCACACATGCAGATTAAAGGCTTCCCACACATGAACCACTAAACATGTCAATTCAATATAGTGGGCAATATTGTAGTAAGACTTTTCAATGACCTGTATTCAATATAAGACATCTCCCATTGATATGATCATTTGGCCAGCAGTGCTGTCTGAATAGGTATATATTATATGGGAGTCAACTATAGCGTGTGTAGCAAGAATATGGATGGCACAACCCTATTCTACGGTTAGGATCTACCCCTAGATTAAGGGCTAGGCCCACCCTAGGCCATCCTAGAATGTCTTATAACCTAACTCTTCTGTGCATTGCCTGCAGATCCATCCATTCCTATTTCCTTTATGGTCTTGTCTTCAGATCACTTTTTTGTCATCATCTTTGACTATGACAGGGGCACTGCATTCATTCTGGGAAGATGTATTTCTGGAAATGTGCTGGATGTATCTTGCCCATTTTATGATGTTTGACTGGATGACTGGAACTTATGAAACAGATCATTTTACTGGAATTGCATCGTTACACTTCACAATTATGATGTTGTAGCACCTGATCAGATCGACATACAAGTGCATAACTGGACTCAGAATGGCTATGACTGTGGTCCCATCATGTGCTGTGTCATGGAGTTGCTTATAAACACTGGGCTCTATGATGCAAAGAGCAGGGTTCATATTCCCTTTATTCTCTGTGGTCATTGACTTTGACTCTGAATACTTGCAATGACAAAGGAGGCCTGCTGAAGGAGCTGGGAGGACTATTGCTATCTATCCTCCATCAACCTTTCTCATGGAGATGTATGGAGGCAATGGGATGACATGCCTTTTGTTACTGAGGAGATGATCACTTAAGTTCAGCAAGAAGCCTCTGGAGAACAGCATGCCTCCATCATATGAGAACTGAATGTGGTGGCAGCCAATTGTTATGTATGCCAAGCACAGAGAGCAGATGCTGGCATATTATCCATTCTGAAGGTTCACCTATATGATTTGAATGTTTCCTTGGATAATGACAGTGGAAACCATGCTGAAGAATCCACCTTTCCAGTACTTGATGCCAAGTCTCAGCATTTGAAACAATTACTGAGAAGATATCCTTATGTGAGCAAGGCAAGAGCTAGGGATCTTTTACCACCACATGCTGTGTATGGAAGAGAGGAATCAGCCATTGAGGATGTGAACACTTTTCAGAGAATTCAAGAACAGAAGCATGTCAAGGACTGGACTATATACTCTATGTTTTGATTTCCATGCCCCACACCTGCTGTTCAACTCGCTGCATATGAAGGTCAGTGATGGAGGCAGTTTGACAGGAGGTATGATGAATATGAAGGAGCACCTGTATTGGAGAGTCTTCAACAAGACTGGAATTCTTATGAAATTGTTGAGGAGCCTTATTACCACCCTGGAATGTGGACTTCATTTCATAATTATGGGTATCATCTGCAATCCTTCTTCAGCCAGATGTTCTACTTGGATCCTCCCATCAAACTCATGGATTATATTCTCCCTGTGGGCATCACTGAGGACTATGAGCCATTGAGGCAGATCAATAATTATATCACCGGTGTGTTTGCATCATTCTGATTCAATTTAACCCTGCTTACCTGGGAGAGAACTTTAGGAAAATATTCTCTCCATTGAGGTGGACCTATGGCCTCTGACCAAATCAAAGTGGACAATGTGGTCATTTTGAGCACTGCTCAGATGATCAAGGTCAGTGGTGAGAACTCTGATGACCTCATCAATACCTTTGTCTGTGGACAATTTAAAGATGATCAGCACATCTGCCTTGATCTAAAGTTGGATCACATATGTACCATTGTCTTTGGATGACTTGGACATGGTGGCAGACATCGATAGCATCATCTGGGTGACATACTCCCCCCATTTCAGGAATCTCCTCTCCATCTATCTCAGACCCATTATAGAGGACAAGGCACCTATGCACAGGAACAACAACATGTATGTGGACATTCTTATTCCACAATCTTAGGAAGATGCTGATGTCATCAGAGGTTGTACAGAGTGGTTGACCATGACCTTTCCTCTCAGTGGTGTATCAAACACCAACTTTGATATACTAAGCAATGCTGCTGGATCCATGTTCCTCTACATCTGCTTTCCTTGGATGATTCATTGGGACGAGATGACACACAAGCAGGCAAATTGTATTTCAAAGGAGATCGTGGACCTCTTTTCAAAGTACATCTTGCTTCCTGTCATATGGAAGCATATAGATGCAGGCAGCACTTCATATGTATTCCTTACTCTCAATGAGGTGTGCTTCAAGGCACCCAAGGGCGAGAGCAAGAAGCCAGGCCATTCCAAGGCAGTTTCCTTTAACATGGAGCTGTTACATGAAATCAAGTGTACCATGGAGGAAACCATTCAAGACAATCCAGACTGCTATGCAAACTATGGGTCATTTTTCTTCGCTATGGGCAAAGGCATCTCTGTTCAATGATGCAAAATCACCTGTGGACATTCTCCTAGAAGGAATTCCATGCCTAGACTGGAAATACATGGTGGACTGTACAAATGGAGAACTCTTGGTTGACCTTGGTATGAGTATTCATCCTACCTGTGATTAAAAGATGGTGGGCCTATGGTGATTGGATGCACTGGGAGCCTCATTTGGTGCTGGCAGATTTCTGCAAGGCAATGTGCATCATACATGCACTTTCAGTCAGTATGGGGGAATTCAAGTGGAAATGTCACAGAAGCAAGCAAGACAATCTCATGTGGGATTCAGGAGCACCTACAATCTCAGCTATTAGGTGATTTGGCCCAATGACAACTTGCCTACCTTTGTCATGGACAAAGATGCCTATGCATTGAACAGTGCCTTCATGGACAAGTGCACACGGCAATTTCCATGTATTCTGGAGAGGCTAAGAAAAGATTGTATGGTGTCTGGGATGAGTATAGGATGAGTGGGATGGCCATAGACAATGTGATGCAAGATTTGTGTGATAGGGTGGGTGCCTTTCAATTTACTATGCATGATTGGACTGTTATTGAACAAGAGATCATTTTCTAGATTACACAATTTTTGGAATCCAATCCAATTCTATGGTTGCCCTTGGAGGTCTGGTTCGAATTGCTGGCCAGGTAAGTCAGGGCATTCCAGCTGGCTCAAATCATGATCAAACACCTTGACCCCCTCAACTTGAGTGTGCTTACTGGCATTATCTGTCACCTCATTTGCTGTACCTCAAGTACTCCCATTATTTTGGATTGCCATGTCCAGGAATTTATGGCCCTTCTTCAGTTTTCCAGGATATGTAAGCAGTTCAACATGTTCTTTCTATTCAACTTGGATTTCAAAAAATCACCTCTGCTTGCTACCATCCAACAACAAGATAATGCAGAGGTACTAAAGCTGATGGGTACAAAGCTGAAGAAGAACAACAACAGATCTATGTGGTCTAGAATACTTGGCAATGATGATCCAGAACTGTTTCCCATTGGAAATATGCATACCTGGACCATGTTGATCAAAATGGTTTGAGAACAGCCCTGGTTGATCATGCAGTCCTAGATGTGGTCCAGTGAGCTGTCCCTCCTAGAGCCTGTTGTTGGCAAGCTGTTTGTTCAGTTCACATGCCACCAGCTTTGGATCCAGATAGACAGCACATGGCTGATAGACCCAGAAAATAGGCCAGAGCCAACATCCTTGGAAGATGCGATCCAAACATGGTCTCTCAACAGTATCTTCAAAACTCTTTATGCATGTACATTCAAAGCATGCAATACAGACATACCAGGGAGAGCAGGGGTTGGTCAATGTCAGCCTAGCTTTGTGGAAAGAATGAATACCTTCTTCCTAGACTCTACAGAAGACTCTAAGCCTGCAAACAGGTCTCCCTGGAGTTCGTTTTGCTCAAAGCCAGGTTATATTTGGGAATATTATCAATTAATGAAGGACTGCACTTCATCGGAAGAATTTGAAGTGACTGATTGACTTGGAAAGATATTTTCAGTGCTTCAAATGCTTCCTGAATCACTCAAAGGAAGTTTCAAAACACCTGGAAGGACATGGAGACTGGAAGATGATAAAGTAGTGTTAATTATGAATCCAAAGTTCTACAATATTACAGGTATATCCAAGGAGAATGAAGGAAAACAGGCTCAAAAGAAGACAATGCGCCTTCTGAAGCCATGAAATCAGCTACATATGAATCTCTTGGAGCATGCTGGATATGAAAACCTTATAGCCAGCCAGGCATTGATGATGGAAAAGCGAAGATTAAAAGAGCAGAGAAACAGAAAATCACTAAAATCCAGAAATGCTAGCTTGCCTCCTATGAAGAGGCAAGAAGTGAGCTTATAGGGGCAGGAAAAGGATCAGGGTACTTTAAAAGGGATGGTAGAAGACAATGAGGACAATGAGGAGACAGAAGAGGATGAGGATGAGGATGAGGATGAGGGGGATATGCATGGTATAGAGGAGGATTTGGATGAAACAGATTGAATATGTATGTCAATCAAATAATATTTGAGGTTACTATCCTTCCATATGTCATATATATAGTATCATGGTCACTTGAATCAAACACACTAGTCATCAATCTGAATGGTGTTTTCCCAATGTATACAATATTCTAAGAGTGTGTTATGACCATTAGCCATGCTCCTGTGTTTTATTTGATTGACCTGAATTATCATCTCCTAGTCAGCCATATACTATGGTTGATTAAATCAGGGATGCATACCACCACTCCAGATGATGTTTTCCCAATGTATACAATGTCCTAAAAGTGTGCTACAATTATCAGGAATGCTCCTGTGTTTTATGTGGTCAACCTGAATTATTATCCCCTAGTCAGCTATATACTATGGTCAATTAAATCAGGGATGTATACCACCACTCCAAATGGTGTTTCCCCAATGTATATAATGTCCTAAAAGTGTGCTACAATCATCAGGAATGCTCTTGTATTTTATTCAGGCAACTTATGATATGACTCCTCCATCACCCTTATATCACTTATAATAAATCATTCTGACTGCCGTTTTTTTAAAACTTTGAACTGGGACATCCCAATGGGTCTATATACATGCTCCAATTTTTATTTTGGTCAAAATGCTGTCAGGCATTTGTAATTATAATTACTCCACCCTCTATGTAATAGGTGAAACAAAAGGGTGGGATGGTTGATGGAGTGTAGAAGAGTGCACAGATATTGTGTCCAGTGGTTCACACATTGATAAAGGTATGCATCAGTTTGAGGGACACCAAAGGGAGTGTTCTTGAGTGCATCCATAACCAAATTGCTAGAACAAGATCAGCATGGCAACATACTGTGAAAAGGGTACTAATCCTTTCAGTGTATGAATATGGCACCAAGTGAGAACATCCATATCCTTGACAACATTTCAAATAAAAGAAAAAGCATGCCTAACTTCCTTGGTGACACAAAACAACAGGTCATGCTGGGTGGGTAACTTGATAAGCTCCCAGATGTTGGCCAGTGAATGCCTGCAAACAACATGGTGCCATCTCACAACATATAGGAAGGACATCAGTTTGTGAGCATCATCTGTGGGTTCCAACAGTGTGGTAAATGCATCATTGACAGGACACATGAGCAAAAGGTAATCTGAGAGGTTGTAGTGAGGTTGTATAATAGCAAGTCTGAAATTGACTGCAATCAACATTGTCATACCCCTAAATCTGTACACCTTCTGTATAGAAGAGTTGACAGAAGGAGGGATTTTGGCATCCTGGTAGTTGTCTGAGACATGGCATCAATAGCTGTGTGATGCAGAAAAAATGAGACCAGATTGGATGGGAAGTCTGTATGGATGGAATGATATGTGAGTTGGGAAAAGGTTTGACAACTGATATGCTGAGCACATTGATGATGGAGCTGAGTTCAGGTGCTGGGGGACAATGTAGTGAGTGGTTTGAAATGAGGTGAGTGTGAACATGCTCAGGCTGAACAGCCTTCAAGTACTGTGTGCAAATGATGATACCATATGTGGTATCAACCATGAGACTGAGCACAGATAATGTAGCAAGATGGGGGAAGGAGACTATTCTTGATGTAGTCTGTGAGTGTGGGGGGGCGTCAATTGGTGGTGACAGCAATCAATGAATGGCTTGTTTACATGGCAGAAGTAATGGTGATTGACTAGTGGGAGCGGGTGCTTCTTTGATGGTTTGATTGCCTGGTACATCATCAAGGGGAGAGCTGGGATCACAGTCTTGGCAGATGTGCTTCCTAACATTGTCAGGGTTGTGACTTGCATAGAGACTGCATGGGCAATGGAAATAGCAGTTGGGTTGGTGTTCTAGTGTGATCTCTTTGTCTGGAAAGTCACACATAGAGTCAATGAAAACACAATAATGATAGAAAGAACTTACTACAGTACATTATATGAAGTTGCTTCTGATGGTAAAGACAGACATGCGTGGTAAGGGAGGTAGCATGCTGACTGCACTGTGGGCATGTTCTGCAAACAGACTGTGATCAAAATGAGTAGCAAGAAAGGAACAGAACAGGATACACTTTGTACCCATTGTGTGATAAGGTCAGATTGATCAAAGGCAATGAAAAAAAAAAAAAAAAAAAAAGAGGGAAAGAGAGAAGTGGAATGAAGGGGAATAGGGGAGTGAGTAGAGGATTGGACAAACAGCAAGGTTAATATACAAAAAAGAAATGGGTTAAATTGCAAAGGTACACACCTAGAGATATGATGGCAGAAGCCATCTAGGATACCTGGAAAGAATCACCGACATTTGAAAAGACAGAATTCACACTGAAAAAAGAAGAGGCGGGGAAAGGAGAAAATAAGAAGGCTACCTCACAGTCAAGAAGGGGGTTGAGGAGAGCATTGGTCATAGATAAAGCCTGGCATCTATGAGATTGCCAACATTATTGCACAATGTTGCACAAGACTTGTGCAAAATGCATTAAAGCAGTGATGACTAATATAACCAAAATGGAAAAGTAAGTGAGTGGGAGTGTTGCATGATGTCTCAAACAGTATAAAGGAGGCCGAATGTGAGGGGGGGGGAGGGGGGTTGTAATCTGACCATCTTTCTCCCTAAGACCTAACCCACACTAGGCCATGCTGATCTGCAACAGCCAAATCTTTGTAAATGGTCTGAAATTCAGAAATATATTGCTCCTGTTCTAAATATTGGTTTTAAACCTTATATGCAATGGAAGACACTGTTATGGGACCTCACTCAAGATTTGGAGCACTTTAAACCAACATGTTATCTGTTTAATTGATCCACTTTTTCAGGAATCACTGAAATCATGGATGTGGCCATAGCTAACCAGGAACTAAATATAACAACATGGTGTAAGTGTGTTAACTTTAGCTATATATGGTATCTATGTGGTAGGGGTCATGTGAAGACTCAAAGGCTCCACACTTGTCCACTTTTTTGCAAATGGTGTATATTAACAGATCTTATAGATGATTTAATTATAAGCTAATTACACAAATACACTGTATTACCTTTTTAGGAAAAAAGAAATCATAAGATTTGGACCACAGGAACCCTTGCATTTATTGAATGCAAAATAGTTTGGCCAATAGGGGATGCACTGGATGTTGACAGTGAGCATTTTACAAGCTGGGTCACCTGAGAACCAATAAGCTGGTTGATTCATAAAGCCAGAGACCAGATCCTCCCAGGGCCCCTTGTTCTGTTATTGTCACAAATGAGTATTGCCCCTTTGTTGGTGATCAGACTGGGGGAAAGGTCCATATCTGCTGGGGTTGTAGTGCATACATCTGTGAGCAGACTAAATGGTGCAAGAGGTGATGCATATACGTGGGTATGGTGCCCAAAAAGAAAGACTCTCATTGCCTGCTGTGCAATGCAAACCATGAGCAGATTATGCTAAGGGATGTTGGCAGGAAATACCAAGCTTTGATCTGTCATCACAGGGGTGGACAATGATGGGCTGGTGAAGATTGCTGGTCCTAAACAGCTGCTTTTAGGGTTATGCAGCTGCCGGACATTTTGTGGCACAAGTACCATCCTGCTTCTGTAGAGTTGCAGGGCATATTCATGGGGGTGATGAAGATGAAGGGCCATCAGAAAGAGGGTGAGTAGATATGCCCATTGCAACACTGTGCCTGAGCAGCTCTATACTGAGTACTGTCCACACACACTGCAGCTGAAGGTCTCTCTTCAGAAACTCAAGCTGCTTAGATGCAGCATACTTGTGCATGGTGCATGGTCAGCTGTTAAGCTGGCTACTACATCCAAGCTATTGGATGTTGTGCCACACCCTCCCTACCACCCTCCTGCATGATGCAGAAGGGTTGTCCCCCACCTCATGTAGGTGGGGGCTGGTAGCAACTGTGGATGGTGGGCTGTCAAGCTTGCCATTGGCATCCATTCTTGAGACTGGATGTCTCACAGTAAGATGCATGCCCCCTCATAAGAGGGGCCACTGGTTCCAAGTAATTGGAGCATGCGCTGGCAGTTTGTAAAGGAGTGCACTACACTGGAAGGGCTGACCCTGGCATACTGGTATAGGAATTCCAGGAGGTGCAGGCATGGGTTCAGAGTTATAGGAGCCTGTGCAGGTCCAACATGCATGCAGTTGACTGCTAAGCCAGCCAGTGCATTTAAGCTATTGGATGCAGCGTGACTGGACAAAGGCAGGCCCCCAGCAGCACCACCCACCAGCAGGGTTGCACCCTTTGCATAGCAACACACTACACCAGTGCAGTAATCCCCAG
>JBBPQV010000631.1:0-17394 GCA_038092675.1 Boletus rufocinnamomeus
ACAGTGGAGGAACGTTAGTTCCCGGAACTTACAGCTGTTACCCGGCATAAATACGGAGCCCATGCACTCAGAAAGATAAGAATCTGATACTTTCCAACGGCGTGATGCAACAACAGATCACAGGGGCAGGGGATCTGAAGGACCCCCACTTATCGGAGGGGATCTACGAGTGACCTGTCAGGCTGTACCAGGAGGCGGCACGTGTCAGTCATGCTGCGACACGTTTGCTGGCGTCGTTGCCAATGTATGAAGGAAAGCATGGTGTTCTGTTACGTGGCGAGGCACGAGCGTAAGTAGTCACAGATTCTACTACGTTGGCTCAGCTGCGCTGCCGCCCACTTTCCTGTCTTGTATCTCACCGGTCTCATGTCACTACTGTAGCATTCGATTTGTTGTACATACGTCGCAAATCCAGCCTCTCTTTCTCTTCTCCCCAGCCACTGGCTCCCGAGCAACTGCCAAAGACGGACAATCGTGCGCCCTCAATGCTTCGGCTTCGACCGGATTGCTGCTTTGTTTAGCAAAGGGTCGCTTGTGGACCTTCGAGTCGGATACTCTATTCCAGAGGCTGTAGATGCAAGTTCGACTAAGTATAACATTCCACAGCCCTCTGGGCACCCCTGGACCCGCGAGCTGTTTGTTGTGCCCTTCAATACACTGGCAGGCAATACTCACGAACATTCATGTTAACACTATTTTACTGACAATAGTAACGATACACGACAAAAAAAAAGGGAAAAAGAAAGGAGAGAGAACGGGAGGAAACGAAAAGACGTTCGTTGATGAGGTGCCACTTTGAGGGGTGGTAAAATAAGTGACAATCGGATTCAACACAGAAATGACATGAACATACAAAGGGGACCACACTGCAAGGTCGGGAGCAAGTGGTAATAGGAGAACAAAAATTGAAGGCAATGCCCTTTGTTATCAGAATTACTTGTTTTGGAAACGGTTTGGCGACACACATTTTGGATCTGAGACCTGGACCCAAAAGGTCCAGGAATATGTATTACTCAGTTGTCATTTGGATATCTGCTTCATGGGCTTACAAGTGCAAGCAACATCAAATATTGCCAGGCAAGTGACAAGTCTGAGGAATTGTAGATACAAGTAAGAACTGAAGCAGTGCCGGCCTAATTCATGGTGCCACTGACACCAGTCTGAGTCCCCCAATATCGTGTATGCTGCCTTGGCAATAGCATGCCTTTCCTCGCAAGTCCCACACAGCAAATCCCGCCCATTTCTCGGGCAGGTTGTTGGACTGGTCCCACCCACGCGAGGGACGGTTCTCTCTATCCTCCAATCCGGTATGCCGTCCCACACCCTTGACACCACTTTTTTGAGGTTCCCTCAACGGGCGAGGGTCACTGGTCCGAAGAAATGAAATAAAAAATTGTGGCTGGTTAGGAGTACATACGACACGATGTACACGACACATAGCCACTTCGAACGTGCGGTATCTCATTCATTGGAACGGGAAAAGCACGCCAAGTGGAATGACACGTCAAGGGACCGTCAAAACCATTCAGATATCCTTGTCCGCCAAGAACGTCTCGATCGTCGCCCACAGCTCCTTTGCAAGCTCTTCACTACGGCCTGCCTTCGACGGTGGTTGTACGGTGCCGACGGGAACGAGGTATGCACCCTTGAATTTTTCCGGGTTTTGTACAATGTCAGACGATGCGGCTGCGAAGGCGGGTGTGTATCCCCCAACACCGGTATGGACGGAGAAGGGGTATATGAGGATCTCTACAAGCCACGATATGCTTTTCAGTTGTGGCTTGCGCGAGAACGTGTTGACGGCACCGGGGTGGACAGACATGACCATGATAGGTGACCCTTCCGCACTCAGCCTCCGTTGCAGTTCGGACGCGTAGAGAATGTTAGCGAGTTTCGAGTACACTGTGAGGGCGTGAATAAAATTGATAGTAGTTACGAGCCAAACTCACTGTATCGGGCAAAACACGTCAACATAGCATTCTTGAACTCGTGGTTAAAATCATCAATGTTGCGGAAACGAGGTTTTCCAGGAACCATCTTATGGCCAGACGAAGCAACCTAAAAGATGTGTAGATGCTGCAAGCCTCTCGTGATCAACACACGACATACCACAACAACGCAAACATCGGAATTTGGCTCCGCCGCCGTCTGGTTCAAGACGGGCATCAGTTCACGAGTCAAGACGAACGGACTTATTGCACTGTAACTTGACATGAGCGTGCGGTTCTAGCGGCTGTAAAACGTCCTAGACTCACTTGACGACGAAAATGCTGTCCACGCCTTCAAAGCAATTAACAAGTTAAAACCAAGAAAGCAGCCTGGTGACGTACCATCAGGAGTCAACTGACGTTTTTCGAAAAGACTAGGGTGGAGTCAGCTATCTCATTGACGAAATGGGCCGTCACAAGCTCGTACAGTGCAGCATTGTGAACTGAATTGGTGCAAGCCCTCTCATCAACGATCCACATCACCCAAACGACATACGATGGCTTACTGAGGATGTCCAGGCGTCGCTCTTTGCGCATAAACTCCTGGGCGGCCGTTTTCGCGTTTCGTGGATCAATGAGGTCTAGCTCCAGCCAAATTACCTTGCCATTGCCAGGTCCCAGCCCTTCTTGCTTCAATTTTGCGATGGCTTCCTCCGCTCTGTCTTGTTCCTAGCAACCATGTAGACCTTTGCACCTCTCCCCGCGAGGTGCTTGACAGTGGCATAACCAATACCGGCGCTAGTAAGTACGTTAACACGAGCGTCAACCAATGTTGGGGAGCTACGCACTTTCCGCCTGTCACGATGATGACTTTACCAGACAAGTCTGGCAAGTCGGTTAGCGGGTTGAAAGACTTGGAAAAGAGACCCATGGCGGCCGATGGGAAGAAAGGTCGATCTCGGGAAGTTGCACGATATTGTATCATTCCTTGCGGGCTGGATAAATAATTACAGCTCAGACGGGAGGCACACACGGGGAAAAACCCCCGAGTTTGGACCCAGGTTGTGGCTGAGACGAGATGAGATACTGAGTAAGTGGTGTGCCGAGCTGCTGTTGCCGAATTACCCTGTTTACAAGGTCACTGGGGGTTGAGAAATGTGATGCGATTTCTTCGCCGCGGAAAATAGTTACTATCAATAGTAAACGAAGTTCCTGCCAACGGAGATCGGTCCTTCCTCTAGTCGGGAAAATAGCAGAATCCTTATTTAGTTTTGTAACCACCCCTGTCAACAACCACGAACGGGATTCGATAAGCCTGGTAGCATCGTATGTCATCCCCTCTACCTTCTGCCGACCAAACTCTCCGACAGGACCATAGCCTGTACATGCCATCGGGGAGATATTACCGACACAGTCTTGCCGAGATGCTCCGATACGAATTGGTATACAGTGGGTCTCATGTCCTGTATCGTCTCATCAGTCCCTCATGCAAGCCTGCCATCTCAAGCTCTAGCGATCAATAGATTGGATATACTGACCTCTGGTCTCGCTAATCCCGTTTAATCCTGATCTTGCGCGGTCTCTTACGCTCACGAGTGAATTCATGGATGGATCTGGGAGGAAGGAATACGTGGCGTGATGTAAAGGAGAGTTTCCTGCGTGCGTTCCATCCGTCCGTGTGGACCTCAATATATGTTGACTAGTTGGGTTTATTCAGGAAAGAAGTTGTGTGAGGACCCATTGTTGACCATAGACAGACAGATGGGTCTCAATATCGTATTCCGGAAGGAAAGGTACGGTTCCTATCGCTCTACCATTTCCATTTTAACTCCTGGTAATGCCCTGCCAGCCAGACAAGGCAGTATCCAACAGACTCCATTATGACGCTAATACCGATGAGTGTCCTCCGCTATATGTTCCCACTTGCATTCGTGCCCATCAGCTGAATCAAGCGTTTTATTTTGTCATTTAGGTCGCCCTTTTACGGGTCGCTGTGAGTACATTTCCTTATTCCTTTTTCGTTCCCAATGTTCCTTTTGTTAAAATCCGTCATCCCTCTTGTCACTCTTGGCGTCCCTCGCCCTCTTACAATCAACGCTGTCGTAACATCATGGATCCTTAAGTGCATCAAATAAGGGTTCACCTCCAATACCTCGGACATCCCATCGCTAATGATTCCGTGTACTCGAAAGAACGAATATGGGTAAGTCTCTTTCGGTTTCGATTCTGATTCAACCCGGCGAATACACTGTATTGCGTATACCCTTGTTCTTTTCCTTTCTATTACTATATCACATACATCTTCCCTTATGTTTCTTAGCCCTCCCTTTCACGCTTGGCAAATCGACCATATACTTACCTTCTTGGGCCTATGCGCAGGGTCCAAACCTGGGAAAGAACAGTATTAACGTCACACCCAGCTCCGAGTGGTTTGCACCCTCCCCACCCAGACACCTCAAGAGTGACGATAGCCCCGAGTCATTACCCACCAGTGGCACACGCATAGACCCCAAACCCAACTTGAATGGGACCGAGAGCAGAACCAAGGACGAGAACAACGAATTATACCCGCAACAGGAAATTTTACTTCCTAGAGAAACGGGCCACGACATCGGCATGGGTTATCCAGTCCCTCTCTCTCTGCAGAGGCCGTCCAGATCATCACGCGCTTGAGCAATATGAAAGTCCGTCTTACGCTTGTCGTGCACTTGTCCTTTTCGTTACCTCCAGATATTGGGAAGGCGCGGACGTCGTTCTGCGTTGCCTGTCCCTGCGAGAGAGAATGGACACTTACGTTTCGTTCTTCTTGCCCTCATCCTAGGACGAAGACGAGGATTGGAGCCGGCGGCGAGATGTCGTTTTTCGGGCCAAAGGCGCGTTGACGCCAAAATGTTTCCGAAGGCCACCACTGCTACCGTCACAGAACAACTTGAAGCGGAAGAAGGGCGGGAGGAGCGTCCTGGAACCAATGTCCATGGAGAACGTCCCCGAGCGCCCTGGACAAGGCACAGCCTCGCCAGAGGAGCCGGCGGAGCGCCCTCCAACGCCCCCGTTACCTCCGTCTGAGAGCACCGCTCGAGCGCAAATCATATCCGATGGCGACACGCCACCTGAACCTGAAGACTTGGCGCAGCTATCCATGGATGAACTTGAAGCCACTTCCCGCCTCTCATCGCTCGTTGCACCAGAGCCTGAGGCAGACCCAGCGAGAGGAATACTCTATTGCTCTGAATGATATCTACCGCTTCATCCAGACCCCAAGCCGGAGAAGCTGTACATCTTTTCGCATGACGTTTTGGGACGGAGATGCCGCCGTCGTCCGTCGATCTTACCAATCCTCAGTGAATCGTTGCGATAGTTGAATCACCTTCTTTAGAGGCGCAATGCCACGTCCTGTAGGAATTGTTATCTATTATGGACATGGCCGGCGTATACTGTCGCGTGAACATACATGCTCTGGAAAGTGTAACCAGGCCTGTGTGAAGGGAAGATGTCACGGACTCACGCACATCGGCTGTCACACACCAAATGCGACCGGCTCTCAGATCTCAGCAGCCGTACTACGATATGTTACTCAGTGACTGGTTGTGCGTTTCAGTAGGATTGCAGAGTGGACGGGACAAGTTGAGGACAATGCCAAATCGCGCAGATAGCGCGGGCCCAGGGCGGACCGGGCGGTGGATCTGCAGAATCAAAAATTCTCGCGTACAAGATGTACCCGAGGACGGTTCATGCACCGTGGAACGCACCATGTTATCGAAAGATGTGCTGTTGTGTCCTGTCGAACTTCTCCAGATAACATTGACATGTTATCGCCGAGGTAAGGTGAGGTGCATGGCCACACGAGGTCGGTTCTCTCCTGGACCAGCCGGACATGGTTGCCCTCTCTCTCGTCCCGTGCGGAACTGTATACGGACAGTTCATGGTTGTCTGATAATATAACTTTACCTGATCGTTGACAACTTGTGCAGGGTCTTACTGCGAGAGCAAGTTTCTGTATCTTGAAGTCGCGAATCGCTGTCGTTTAATGACATGACTAGGACCTGTGAACTCGTGCAGTGTCCTTATTCCTCGTTCGTTTCTTGCCTTGGCGAGCGGTTGTTGGTGACCCCAAGAGGAGCGAATATGTAGGAAAATGAGAACGGATGGTTATGTTACACAGTTGCTACACCCGAGTAGTGGCGCGCTGCGACGTTTGGAGTACCATTCCCGAAATGAAATGGCAATCCTTGCATAACACGGACAATTCAATCCGTGGAAAAACACTTGTAGGGTAACTCAATCCTTGTTACTTCACAGTGGTTATCCCAATTTCCCCAACGCGAAGCAGGTAAATGACGATTGCAGAGTTTTCACCACGCGTGCCTAATCCGGAATACAACTAACAGAGACAACTACTTCGCGTATATGATAGACCCTGGCGACGCAGATCCGCTTGGGATCTTGTGGTTCAACAAAACCCTGCTGTTAGGCCCTCCCGAGGTGGTGCCTAATATGAGCTGATGTGATACTGGACATATCGAATACTGGTGTGCTGGAACGGCGTCCGCATCACCCGGAAGTCGAAATATAAGCCCCGCTGACGTCGGTTGACTACACATCGTATCATACGAAACGATACAGAAGGATACGACACGATACGGTGGGAATTGGTCTGGTTGCCACCACTAATGGAGCCATTCATAACGGCCCTCTTTGCTTCCCCATAGTAATCTCTCTCGATTATGATCTCTTCTTCTGTAGCTGTGGGGCTGACCGTCCTGATTCTTGTGTATGTATTGTTCAAGCGTTTCACTCGCCCGTCTTTGTCCATGATCCCTGGCCCCAAGTCACCGTCATTCATCCTTGGTAGGGTCCTTTCCAGTGCCTGCCCGTTACATCCTTGACTCTGTTTAGGTCACTGGCTTGAGCTATTACAACGTCCAGTTGGTGAAGCAGACTTCGCGTGGCACAGTCTGTATGGCAACGTCGTTCGGTTCAAGGGTGTTTTCGGAGTAAGTCCACCCGCTCTGCTATTCCATACCAGTACCATCCACACCGGTATCTCAATAAATCTCAGGAGGATCAACTCCTAGTCACAGACCCGAAAGCTCTGCAGAAGATTTTGAACGCGTCGACAGGCGATTATGCAATACCACCTAATCTCCGTGCTATTTTTCTACTGTTGAATGGGAAGGGGATTACCTGGGCTGATGGTACTTTTCATCCTTTCGAAATTCGTTTGGAATAACCACATGATAGGTGAGGACCACAAGCGACAGAAAAATGTAATGCTTCCCGGATTTGGACTGAAAGAGACCAGAGCATTCTTGCCGATCTTCAAGGAATGCGCTGAATCCCTAAGCACAAAGTGGTTGGAAACAACTGAGAATAGTAACTGTCAGAGTGTCATCCTAAACGTTCGAGCTTGGCTCTCGCGTGGAGCATTAGATGCAATCGGTCAGGGTATGTTTTTTTTTTCTTTTCCTAAAGGCTAAATCTGGACTGCACATCATCTTGATAGCGGCATTTGATGTCCAATTCAATACCATCGGAGATGATTCGCATCCCCTTGCAAAGAAGTATGAAAACTATTTGTCAGTTTCCTTGCAAATTTTCCAGGGTTGTCGCATAACCTCATCCTCATCCCAGTCGCGACGTTTTCGGTCTGCCTGCAGCAAAGGAAATTTTCATACAAGTGGCTTCAAAGCATATTCCAATGAGGATACTCCAATGGATTACTGACCACGGCTCAAGTTCTCGGCTTGCCCGCGCGCGCGATGTGAAAAAAGCGATCACCGATGTTGCAAAGGAATTAGTACGGGAGAAGGCAGACGCCCTGTTACAAGGAAAGGGTAATCGGGATATCTTAACCCTCCTCGGTGCGCTACCCTGATGTTGTTCATTGCTGGTCTGTTTGGTTGACTATCATGCAGTCAAGGCCAACATGGATGCAGATGCGAAGAACAAATTAACCGAAGAGGAGTTGTTCGCGCAGATGCGGTGCGTTTCGTTGACGATTCTCTCCCTTCTCTCATTATTCAAGATCATGAATATGACGTGTACAGTACGCTTCTAATGGCGGGGCATGAAACTACCGCAACATCTACTGCCTGGGTCTTACTGGAGCTTGCACGAAACCCCAAAGTCCAATCCAGACTACGACATGAGATAAGGAAGACAGAAGCCACCATCCAAGCACGCAGCAACTCACAGCTCACAGTCGCAGATTTGGAAGCTATGCCTTACTTGAATGCTGTAATCAAGGTAACTGGTGTCCCCTTGGCATGCGCCGCTTTAATTCGCCCCGTCCATCCTTGTCTAACACAGGAAGGTTTACGGTTTCACCCCGTGATACCTCACGCCTGGCGAATAGCTTGTCGAGATGACATCCTTCCACTTTCCAAGCCAATTCTCGCTGCATATGGAGATATGATTAATGAAGTACTTGTTCCAAAAGGCACACAAATTCTGCTCTCTACGGCTGCATATAATCGGTATGTTCTATAGTCACATAAACTGCTTCAGATGGGTAACTGGGCGTGCTGTTGCAGTGATAAAGACCTCTGGGGAGAGGATGCACATGAGTTCAACCCAAATCGCTGGTTGAACGGCGCGACGAACGAAAAGAAACCAACTGGCATTGGCGTATACTCAAACTTGTGTGCCTTTTCGTGCCTTGTTTCGAGACATTGACCGACACACTTTCTATGATAATAGATTAACCTTCCTCAGTGGGACTCGGGCGTGCTTAGGATGGCGCTTTGCGTGCGGTCCCATCTTTTGTTAATAATAAGGAGTATCACTGATGGCAGACTATAGTGTCTTGGAGATCCAAGCATTTCTGTTTGAACTTGTGGACAAGTTTGAGTTCACAACGACAGACAAGGCCGAACGCATTCTCCGGCAGTTTACAGGAGTTATGACCCCGATGGTCGATGGCGAGGGAGTTGACCGTGCCATGCAATTGCCATTGGCCATATCTCTAGCCCCTCAGGATGGTTGATTTAATGGACAAACTTACCTGACAAGAGGTTACAGGCAATGTTTAGTTGACAATGGTGAGATGTCATAGGTGTAGACTCGTAGCAAAGGTTTATTGTAGTCCCGTAAAGCGATAGGTGTAACTGGGTATTTCACCAGCTGCGTGACTCAAATACGTGGTTGAACACAATGTAGTACCAGCCGAGGCTCCAGCTGTACTTTCGTGCTGGAAATTGTATGATAATTCAAGCCCGAAAACCTGGTACTACAAGCCGTCGTGTCTTGCCTGATGGCCGCAACATTCATTGACGAAATAACAAACGAAGGGCCACATTCACGGTGGCAACACCCGAGATGGGAAGAGTAAGAGATCCGGAAACAAAGACAGACGAATCCCCCAAGACAGCACGGCAACTACAAGATATCTACCGTCCGTATCTTCTGTGCGAGATAGAGCGGGGAAGCGTCCCTGAGTAGCTGCACGACGATGGGGTGATCGGATGCGACACGTTTGTATTCATTATGGGATAGAGGAACGAGCAATAGTGCGCCGAAAGGCTGTCTGAGATGCGCGAAAAGTCGTAATGCTCTGGTAGGCTTGTTGTATGAAGGGGGTACAGTGTGTGATGAAAAGGGAGGGAGCCCATCTCCCCCACCGTCCTCGTCAAGTGGGGTGAGCGGTTCAGCGCCATCATCCACAATCATATCCTCGGAAGGAAGGACAGGATCAAGAAGGCACCAAAGCCATGGATGCACGAGAACCAGATTCCTAAGGCTAGATAAGTCCTCGGTCGTCCAGATTTCAACGTTCCCAAGTCCGGATGTTATACCACGATAAAAATGCTCAGAATCACTGCTTGAGACTAATAAACCCCTCAGTGGAAACATGATGCAAGATAAGCTCAATCAGTGGCTGACAAGACGCGGTGATGGGAGAACGACGACTCGATCATATAGAATTGAAGCCAAGTCGAGATGAGAGGACATCCGTAGTTCTGCGACCAAGGTGTCCATCTTGTCATCTTCAATCAGCGACGGGATATAAGGCGACGCTGGCTTGCGATACACGCCAATCTCTGCAGGAAGACAACTGTTATAGTCTGATGCCCTCCCTGTCCAGGCCAGAATGGTGACATCGCCTGACCGAGTCAACACCTCTTGTAAGAGCCGACCCAGAGCGCGTTGCTGACCCTCACCATAATTGGCTTGGATAGAGACATTGAATATACTGAAGAGTGAGTATGCTATATCCTCTTGTTTCGTCGCGATGCGAGTCGCAGCAAGACAAAGTTTCTGCCATACATTGTCTGATCCAGGTCGTAGAGAGAGTAGAACTTGTACGTCAACGCCATTTGCGTCCGCCATCTCACCCATGATTACGGATGAATCCTTGTGATTGTACACACTCTCTTCAGGACGATAAGGCTTCCAATCTTCAGTGTAGAAACGGATAACCTGGGATGCAAAAAACTCTTGCAACGTCCATGCACGAGTGTTCCAAAAACACCTCACAAGAGCACGCAGCTCCAAGTCAGATCGTACACCCTTGAGGTGAACAATCGTGAGGGCGGATTCGTGGTACCATTGAAACATCGAAGTCAGTGATTCTTGAAGCACCAAGCCATCTGCTTTGTTGATACAACATGTGTCAGACCATGCCCAGTGCAACCCAGCTTCCCGCATGATCATACAGAACATCACCAACTTCGACACAGTGGGTGATGCTGCCAATTTGTGTGCCGATCTCTGGAGGACATTGTGGAACAGCAGTTCGGCTCCTTCCCAAGTATGAGAGAATGTGCCATATTGGAGGTATTCCCGAACGGTCTGAATGATGCGAGAGGAGTTGTGGTTGCATCTTGTCGTAATGGATGCAACGAGCTTCTTGAATTTTGGATCAGCTTCGAATTCATCCAAGTGCTCCTGCTTGTCACAGAGTTGACCTGTCTCTGTGTTAATCAGGACAAGCGGAGCGTCCCACTGAGTCCACTTCACAGAGCTGCGAATTGCCACCATTGTCTGCGATGGGCTCACATACTGGTTACACGATTCTGCAAGAGGCAGAATCCTCAAACGATGCTCTCGTGCAAGTCAGAGAATGCTTACCCCGAGTAACAGGATCCGGAGATTGTTCCAGCTTGAGCAGCATATCATTATACACATTGATTGCTTCATCGTACAAGTGAGCGCCAAGTAGCACCACATGCCTTCTTTCATAGCCGCGTGGAGATGATGGGTTGAGTGTGATCGCCTGGGATCTTATTGAATTTCTGCTCCGGCGTAAATTAGGATGGACGTACCGCATCGGCATCCTCCAGCGAATTTTCCCATGATCCAATCCCAGCTCGTGCTTTGCTTTGCTTGATCAAAAGGCCCATTGATAGATGATTGAGGGTCAATGCTGTAGTGTAATAGACAACAGCATCTTTGTATGAGCCAGAGTCCATGGCGACATCTCCACATTGCTCTAATGCCTTGAGACAACTCGTTTTGAAGTCTGATGTTGAATGTTAGAGGACACCGAGGGTCACAGACCAAGTAAGGAATGCTCACTAGCAATCCACTCGGTTTCATCTCCCTCTCCTAGCTCACTCTCCATCTGTTGGAAACACTCGATCGCCTCTGAAATGCGACTGCCCGCTTCGAGAACATTGCAGATTGCCTGGTAGATAAGAAACCTTGGCATCTTGAACTGATTCAATAGGACTGTCAATGTTCGGCATCAGACTATCATGCAAAGCCTACCTTGGCAGCTGCAGTCAATGCTTCATTGAGTGAACTACGAATGAGCACTGTGCTTGCCCACTTGATTAGCAACGTGTTTGGGGTCGAGGGACTGAGTAACAACGCAGTAAAGTATGTGGCAACTATTTCATCCTGTTTCGCGGTGTTCGGTGCCTCGTCTCCAATTATTTCCAGCCTTGATATGCATTGGCTTTTGAACACTGATAGTAGAGGTCAAACACTTTATCTTGATGTGCAACACCAAAACTCACTAGCAAGCCAGTCCATTATGAGCCTGTTGGCTTTGACTTCCTTGCTTACGGTGATCTTGAGAAGAGAGAGCGCAGCATCGGTTATGCAGCCCTCGGCATACAGGGCTTCGCATTGATATTTCTGCTCGTGCACACGAAGCATCTGGACGAGGCTGTCCACTCTGTGTTGTGAGTCGGCAAGCTGTTTACGGAGTTGCTGAACAATTTCTTCAAGATGCGCAATTTCGCTGTCTAATGAACGTAGATGTCAACGACATGCGAGTCAGGGTACTAATAAACCGACTTGAGCTCTCTTCCTGTGCGTGAAAGGACTTGATTGTCTTTTCAAGATCGGTTTTTTCCATCTTCATGCGTTCTATTTGCTGATCTGCGAAAATCTGCAGCAGTCAACAACACAGGGTCTCACGTAGTGACATTTTGACCAAGTGTACTTACATGGTCAGAGTAGGATGAGGGAAGGATGTCACAGAGACTACGAAGGGTGATTGTTTTGTCCCCACCTGTTGCGAGAGTACTCGAGTGAACACTGGCGGGACTCTGCTGGGGCTACACCAAACCAAACGATAAAGAGATGAGAAGAATAAGAGGTGAGACGAGGTGGTCTTCCTTAATACACTTGCAAGGACGTAGGTCGCAAGGTACAAATGGATTAGACTGGGGAGTCCAGTTGAGTACAGCTAGTTTATATATGTTACAGGATGGTGCACGGACCATAGGGTCCATGGGAAAGACTACTTGTTTTAGATAAATGAAAGAAGAGTTCGTGAGAGAAGAAGAATGATAATGAGAAAGAGAAGCGGAAATTAATAAGGCGTGTGTGCAACGTGTTTGTCTAGACCATAGGTCACATGTAGTTTCCCACGGTCACGTGCACATCACGTGACTTTGAAGTCTGAAGGATGTAAAGTAGTGCGCGAATGCGCTTAAGTAAAAATGTTTGAAAATATAGTATATCATAACACCACCCATCACAAGGTCATAGTTTGTTGAAATAGCCATTGAGTAGACATGAGAAGTTGTATGATGGATGCAAGACCCGATTTGCTTGTGGGTCGTAGTGTCCCAGAATGAGACCGATGAGTCTGTGCAAGCTGCAATGAATGTGCCGTTGCTTGCCAGGGCAATGCACTTCCAGGGTTGAACGTTACTGTGAATGGGCCATTGAGAGAGCATCGTCCCGGTGGAGACGTCAAGACAGTTGATGTTGCCGTTGGCAGATAGGACAAAGAGTTGCTTGCTATCACTGGTCCAAGCGAGGGTTTGGTTGCACGACAATTCGACTTTGATTGGGACGTAGACGATGAGGCGGCTGTCCTGAGTGTTGTAGACCCGAACAGACTTGCACGTGCCAGTGGAGATGAGACATCTGTCGGGTGAGAATTTGACCGTGACAATGCACCTGTCATGATAGAAAGGGCCGAGCAGTCGCTCGCCAGTCAAAAGTGACCAGATGCAGACAGTCTTGTCATCCGATCCAGTCGTGATTCTTGTCCCATCTGGCGAGACATCCACTACATCAACCTTACTCCTGTGTGCTTTGAGCATGGTCACCTTTTCGTGGCGCTTGGCATTCCACACCGTCACCTCGCCACTGCTCGTCCCACTCATGACCCACTTTCTGTCTCGCGATGCCGCAATGCCATAAACACCACTCCCCACATCCATTGGCGTCCCCACCTCCATGCCATCTTCTACCCGCCAACGTCGAATCTTTCCTTCCCGACCAACACTCACGACATGCTTCCCATCAACGAGGAAGGCGATTGAGTATATGTTTTGTTGACCACAGATTTCAATCGGTTTTGCATGCTGTTGGTGAATGGTACTGGAGGAGGAACAGTTTTTACTCGACTCTGGGGTCCCCATCAGTATTGCACTTTCAAATGTCTTGTCCAGATATTCACCATTTCCTGACCCCCTGCTTATGCTTGAAGACATACGCGGCCAGGTAACAGAACGTTGGAAAGAAGGATGTGTGGTGTCCACTTGCAGTACACCAATGTTGCCTGGCATACGCGTGCCTCATCGATATACTCCATCAGTTCACACACCTATAATCATCTCAAGGTGCTTTGTTCTCACTCCACCGAAATCGTCATCACTGTGCTAGTGACATGAGAGTTGTCGATGGGGAAAATTACGCTCCAAGCTGTTCAAATTGGAAATGGGAAGCAGCAACTGAACAAGCTGCTCAACAGTCTGACCGCTGGCAATGGTCACTTCCGAAAAACTATGTTTGGAACAGTTAATTATTTTGAATTCGATAGGCTCTGAATCAGCCATATTCGAATTGGCGTTCAACATGGTTGTGACGCTAGCGAATATTATATTCTTCTTCCTTGTCAGGGTGTGGTTCCAGAGAGTGCACTCGGCTTCGGGGTTGTGTTCTCGTCAACGATCTCTGCACCCACAACGAGAATCTAAAATGACCAGAAATTTGCTTTTCCACTCCCTCACCTTGTGGTTCTGCCTTTACAATATCAAGTACTTCGAGCCTTTCCAGAACCCAAGACCGACAAAAACATCTCAGTCCGTTCCTCGATGAACACAACGGCACCTCTATGCGCGGACATGGCACCAACGATTCATACCGTCTTCTGTTCATCACTCGCCAACACTTAACCACCCTCCCCTGGTAAGTTAGGTTAACCCAGGGAATTTACAAGCTGTGCATTGCTCAATTGTAAATCGGAGAACGCCGACTTCATAAAGTTCCCACCAATTAGAGACATAGCCAAGTCATATGCATAAATTTTGGATTTCGTTCTTAAAATAAGAGGGGGTAGGCACACCGCACCCATCCACCGATATACCACTTCATATCCTATCACTCGATTTTGAACGGTCAAGTTGCCTAGTGATATGTGTGAAAGAAAAAAACACCAAGCTGTTCTTCCTCCCTCTATTTTATAGGTGATCATACACCGCTCGACGTACGCGAGCAACTTGAAGTATAGCCCTTTCTATCACGACAAGTGCCAGTGCGTTGTCGCGGTCAAATTCTCACCCGACGGACGTCTCATCGCTACTGCCACTGCGTACTTGCGAGAGTCTGTTCGGATTTACGACAGTCACGATGGCCGCCTCCTCGTCGACGTCCCAATCGAAGTCGGCTCTCTGCATAACCAATCCCTCGCTTGGGCCAGCGATAGCAAGAATCTTTTTGTCTTATCTCGCGACGCAAACATCAACCATCTCGACGTGTCCACCGGGACGACGCTCTCTCAATGGCCCATTCACAGCAACAAAGATGCCAGGTGCATCGCCCTAGCAAGCAACGGTACATTCGTTGCAGCTTCCGCAAACTCAATGGTCTCATTCTACGACACTACGACCCACAAGCAAATCGGGTCTGTCATCCAGCATACAACTCGCGTCGACTCAATGGCTATCTCAACAAACTACGACCTTGCGATCGGTGGGGGCACGACAATCACCCTTCGCAGTCTCTGTGACATCATTCCCTTATCTTACTCTGACAATGTAAGTGCACTTGCTCAAAATATCGCTGCGTGAGACCCCGCGTTGCTGACTGCTGTACATTTTCGCTGGGCAGGCCAGGCAGCGCAAGGATGTGGAAAAGGCCGATCTCGCAGAGACATTGGAGTCCCTTCGTGCAGAGGAGGAGAGTCCAAGTGTGTTGATGAGCACCCTGACTCGCGTGTCGTTGACATCTACGTTCATTAGACAGCAAGATTGCGCGGCTCGAGGAAACCGTCCAGAAACTGCATAACCAGCTTTCCGACTGCCAACATAGGGCAGACAATTTCAGCGAAACCATCGAGTCCCTTCGTGAGTTCGTCCATCCCTGCCCTCACGCATGCTTCATTAACATCCACGTACGTTAGACACCGAAATTATACGTCTTGAAGAAATCGTTCAGCTACTCCGTAACCAGCTCGCCAACTCGCAACACAGGGCGGATAGCCTCGTCCAGATCCTTCGTGCGCACGAGCAGAAACATCAATGTGAAGCCCTGTATGCCGAGGGCCGCATAATCGATGCTGCAGTCTCTCTTCTCGAGATCACCATAGGCGAGGAAGTCAAAGCCAACAGGCTTATAATGGACTGGCTTGCTAGTGAGTTTTGGCGTCGCACATCGGGATAAAGTGTTCGATCTCTACCATCAGAGTTCAAAAGCCAATGCATATTAAGGCTGGAATTAATTGGAGACGAGGCACCGAACACCGCGAAACAGGATGAAGCCGTTGCAGCCTACTCTACTGCATTGTTACTCACCCCCCCCACCCCGAACACGTTGCTAACCAAGTGGGCAAGCACAGTGCTCATTCGTAGTTTACCCAACGAAGCATTGACTGCGGCCGCCAAGGTAGGCTTTGCATGATAGTCTGACGCTGAACGTTGACAGTCCTATTGAATCAGTTCAAGATGCCAAGGTTTCTTATCTACCAGGCAATCTGCAATGTTCTCGAAGAGGGCGGTCGCATTTCGGAGGCGATCGAGTGTTTCCGACAGATGGAGAGTGAGCTAGGAGAGGAAGATGAAACCGAGTGGGTTGCTAGTGAGCATTCCTTACTTGGTTCGTGACCCTTGGTGCCCTCTGACATTGAACATCAGACTTCAAAGCGCGTTGTCTCAAGGCATTAGAGCAACGTGGAGATGTCGCCATGGACTCTGGCTCATACAAAGATGCTGTTGTCCAATATACTACAGCATTGACCCTCGATCATCTATCGATAGACCTCTTGATCAAGCGCAGCAAAGCACGAGCCGGGATTGGATCATGGAATGATTCGCTGGAGGATGCCGATGCGGTACGTCTATCCTAATTTACATCGTAGCAAAAAGTTAATAAGACCCCAGGCGATCACACTCAACCCGTCGTCTCCACGCGGCTACGAAAGAAGGCATGTGGCGCTACTTGGCGCTCACCTGTACGATGAAGCAATCAATGCGTATAACGATATGCTGCTCAAGCTGGAACAATCTTCGGATCCTGTTACTCGGGGTAAGCATTCTCTGACTCGCACGAGAGCATCATCTGAGGATTCTGCCCCCTGCAGAATCGCGTAACCAGTATGTGAGCCCATCGCAGACAATGGCGGCAATTCGCAGCTCTGTCAAGCGGATCCTGTGGGACGCTCCGCTCGTCCTGATTAACACGGAGACCGGTCGTCTTTGTGATAAGCAGGAGCGCTTGGATGAATTCGAGGCTGATCCAAAATTCAAGAAGCTCGTTGCATCAATTACGACAAGATGCGACCAGGACTCCTCTCGCATCACACAGACTGTTCGGGAATACCTTCGATATGGCACGTTCTCTCATACCTGGGAAGGAGCCGAACCGCTCTTCCACGATGTCCTCCACAAATCGACACACAAACTGGCAGCATCGCCCACTGTGTCGAAGCTGGTGATGTTCTGTATGACCTTGCGGGAAGCTGGGTTGTGCTGGGCATGGTCTGACACGTGTTGTATCAACAAAGCGGACGGCTCGGTGCTTCAAGAATCGCTGACATCGATGTTTCAATGGTACCACCAATCTG